>CM068987.1:29281173-29406235 GCA_035357415.1 Ophraella communa | reverse complement strand
GCCTGGCCTGGCCTGGCACTGCAAGCACAGCCTGGCCTGGCCTGGCACAGCCTGGCACAGCACAGCTGGCAACGCTGGCACTGGCCTGGCACAGCACAGCCTGGCCTGAGCACAGCACTGGCCTGGCCTGGCACCAGCACAGCACAGCACAGCTGTGCTGGCCAGCACAGCACAGCACCAGCACAGCACAGCACAGCACCAGCACAGCACAGCACAGCACAGCACACGGCACAGCACAGCACAGCACAGCACAGCACAGCACAACCTGGCACAGCACCAGCACAGCACAGCACAGCACAGCACAGCACAGCACAGCCTGACACAGCACAGCACCAGCACAGCACCAACTGGCTTTGGCCTTTCAGCACAGCAGCACAGCACAGCACAGCACAGTCTTCTGACACAACCTGGCACAGCACAGCACAGCCCAACTGCTTCAGCACCTTTGCTGGCACAACCTGGCCTGGCCTGACACAGCACAGCACAACTGCACAGCACAACCTGACACAACACTGTGGCACAGCACAGCACAGCCTGTACCAGCACAACTGGCACAGCACAGCACAGCACCAGCACAGCACAGCACAGCACAGCACCAGCACAGCACAGCACAGCACAACGCACAGCACAGCACAGCACAGCACAGCACAACTGGCACAGCACAGCACAGCACCTGGCACAGCACAGACACAGCCTGGCTTTACAGCACAGCACAATGACACAGCACAGCACAGCACTGTAGCACAGCACAGCACAACTGGCCTGACACAGCACAGCACAGGCCACAGCACAGCACAGCACAGCACAGACACAGCACAGCACAGCACAGCACAGCACAAGCACAGCACAGCACAGACACAGCACAGCACAGACACAGCACAGCACAGCACAGCACAGCACCAGCACAGCACAGCACAGCACAGCACAGCACAGCACAGCACAATGGCACAGCACAGCACAGCACAGCACAGCACAGCACAGCACAGCACAGCACAGCACAGCACAACTGCACAGCACAGCACAGCACAGCACTGTGGCACAGCACAAGCACAGCACCAGCACAGCACAGCACAGCACAGCACAGCACAGCACAGCACAGCACAGCACAGCACCAGCACAGCACAGCACAGCACAGCACAGCACAGCACAGCACGAGCACAGCACAGCTGTACAGCACCAGCACAGCACTGGCACAGCACAGCACAGCACAGCACAGCACAGCACAGCACCAGCACAAGCACAGCACAGCACAGCACAGGTTCTTCAACAGCACAGCACAGCACAGCACAGCACAGCACAGCACAGCCTGGCCTGGCCTGGCACAGCTGGCACAGCACTGTGGCACAGCACAGCACAGCACAGCACAGCACCAGCACAGCACAACTGGCCTGGCACAGCACAGCACCAGCACAGCACAGCACAGCACCAGCACAGCACCAGCACAGCACAGCACAGCACAGCACAGCACAGCACAGCACAACCTGGCACCAGCACAGCACAACACAGGCCCACCAGCACAACCTGGCCTGGCCTGGCCTGGCCTGGCCTGACACCAGCACAGCACAACCTGGCCTGGCTTCTTCTGGCCTGGCCTGGCCTGGCCTGGCCTGGCCTAGCACAACCTGGCCTGGCACAGCACAGCACAGCACCAGCTTCCAACTGGCCTGGCACAACTGGCCTGGCACAGCACAGCTGGCACAGCACAGCACAGCCTGGCCTGGCACAGCACAGCACAGCACAGCACAGCACAGCACAGCACAGCACAGCACAGCTTCCAGCACAGCACAGCACAGCACAGCACAGCACAACTGGCACAGCACAGCACCAGCACAGCACAGCACAACTGGCACAGCACAGCACAGCACAGCACAGCACAGCACCAGCACAGCACAGCACCAGCACAGCACAGCACAGGCCACCAGCACCAGCACAGACACAGCACAGCACGAAAGCACAGCACAGCACAGCACCAGCACAGCACAAGCACAGCCACAGCACAGCACAGCACAGCACAGCACAGCACAGACACAGCACAGCACAGCACAGCACAGCTTCCAGCACAGCACAGCTGGCAGCACAGCACAGCACAGCACAGCACAGCACAGCACAGCACAGCACAGCACAGCACAGCACAGCACAGCACAGCACAGCACAGCACAGCACAGCACAGCACAGCACAGACACAGCACAGCACAGCACAGCACAGCACAGCACAGACACAGCACAGCACAGCACAGCACAGCACAGCACAGCACAGGCCACAGCACAGCACAGCACAGCACAGCACAGCACAGCACAGCACAGCACAGCACAACCTGGCCTGACACAGCACAACTGGCACAGCACAGCACAGCACAACTGGCACAGCACCAGCACAGCACAGCACAGCACAGCACAGCACAGCACAGCACAGCACAACTGGCACAGCACAACCTGGCACAGCACCAGCACAACTGACACAGCACAGCACAGCACCAACTGGCCTGTGCCTGGCCTGACACAGCACAGCACAGCACAGCACAGCACAGCACAGCACAGCACAAGCACAGCACAGCACAGCACAGCACAGCACAGCACAGCACAGCACAGCACAGCACAGCACAGCACAAGCCTGTACAGCACAGCACTGGCCTGGCCTGGCCTGGCACAAGCACAGCACAGCACAGCACAGCACAGCCTGGCCTGGCACAGCACAGCACAGCACAGCACAGCACAGCACAGCACAGCACAGCCTGGCCTGGCCTGGCACAGCACAGCACAGCACAGCAGCAGCACAGCACAGCCTGGCCTGGCCTGGCACAGCACAGCACAGCACAGCACAGCTGTACAGCACCAGCACTGCAGCACAGCACAGCACAGCACAGCACAGCACAGCACAGCACAGCACAGCACCAGCACAGCACAGCACAGCACAGAAAACTGGCCTGGCACAGCACAGCACAGCACAGCACAGCACAGCACCAGCACAGCACCAGCACAGCACAGCACAGCACAGCACCCAGCACAGCACAGCACAGCACAGCACAGCACCAGCACAGCACAGCACAGCACAGCACAGCACAGCACAGCACAGCACAGCACAGCACAGCACAGCACAGCACAGCACAGCACAGCACAGCAGCAGCACAGCACAGCACAGCACAGCACAGCACAGCACTGACACAGCACAGCACAGCACAGCACAGCACAGCACAGCACAGCACAGCACAGCACCAGCACAGCACTGTGGCACAACTGTGGCTTTAACAGCACAGCACAGCACAGCACAGCACAGCACAGCACAGCACAGCACAGCCTACAGCACAGCACAGCACAGCACAGACACAGCACAGCACAGACACAGCACAGCACAGCACAGCACAGCACAGCACAGCACAGCACAGCACAGCACAGACACAGCACAGCACAGCACAGCACAGCACAGCACAGCACAGCACAGACACAGCACAGCACAGCACAGCACAGCACAGCACAGCAGCACAGCACAGCACAGCACGAAGCACAGCACAGCACAGCTTCTTTCAGCACAGCACAGCACAACACAGCACAACTTCTTCTCGGCTGGCCTGGCCTGGCCTGGCCTGGCCTGGCCTGGCCTGGCCTGGCCTGGCCTGGCCTGGCCTGGCCTGGCCTGGCCTGGCACAGCACAAGCTGGCAGCACTGTTGGCACAGCACAGCACAGCACAGACACAGCCTGACCTGGCACAGCACAGCACAGCTGACACACAGCTGGCCTGAGCACAGCACAGCACCAGCACTGGCACAGCACAGCACAGCACAACTGGCACAGCACAGCACAGCACAGCACTGAGCACAGCACAGCACAGCACAGCACAGCACAGACACAACCTGGCACAGCACAGCACCAGCACCAGCACAGCACAGCCTGGCAGCACAGCACAGACACAGCACAGCACAGCACCAGCACAGCACAGCACAGCACAGCACAGCACAGCACAGCACAGCACCAGCACAGCACAGCACAGCACAGCACAACTGGCACAGCTGGCACCAGCACAGCACAGCACAGCACAGCACAGCACAGCACAGCACAGCACTGACACAGCACAGACACAGCACAGCACAGCACAGCACAGCACAGCACCTGTGGCACAGCACAGCACAGCACAGCACCAGCACAGCACCAGCACAGCACAGCACTGTGGCACAGACACAGCACAGCCAGCACAGCACAGCAGCCAGCACAGACACCTTTGGCACAGCACAGCACCAGCACAGCACAGCACAGCACAGCACTGGCCTGGCCTGGCCTGGCCTGGCTGGCCTGGCCTGGCTGGCCTGGCCTGGCCTGGCCTGGCACAGCACAGCACAGCACTGTGGCACAAGCACAGCACAGCACAGCACAGCACAGCTGGCCAGCACAGACACAGCACAGCACAGCACAGCACAGCACAGCACAACTGGCACAGCACCTGGCACAGCACAACGCACCAGCACAGCACAGCACAGCACAGCACAGCACAGCACCAGCACAGCACAGCACAGCTGCTTTGGCAGCCTGACAGCACAGCACAGCACCAGCACAGCACAGCACAACGCACAGCACAGCACAAGCACAGCACAGCACAGCACAGCACAGCACCAGCACAGCACAGCACATGCACAGCACAGCACAGCACAGCACAAGCACAGCACAGCACAGCACAGCACAGCACAGCACAGCACAGCACAGCACAGCACAGCACAGCACAGCACAGCACAGCACAGCACAGCACAGCACAGCACAGCACAGCACAAGCACAGCACAGCACAGCACAGCACAGCACAACTGGCACAGCACCAGCACAGCACAGCACAGCACACGGCACAACTGTGGCACAGCACAGCACAGCACAGCACAGCACAGCACAGCACAGCACAACTGGCACAGCACAGCACAGCCACCAGCACAGCACAGCACAGCAGCAGCTGGCCAGACACAGCACAGCACAGCACAGCACAGCACAGCACAGCACAGCACAGCACAGACACAGCACAGCACAAGCACCAGCTTCACAGCACAGCACCAGCACCAGCACAGCACAGCACAGCACCAGCACAGCACAGCACAGCCACTGACACAGCACAGACACAGCACAGCACAGCACAGCCTGGCCTGGCACAAGCACAGCCCAGCACAGCACAGCTGGCCCGACACAACTGGCACAGCACAGCACAGCACAGCACAGCACAGCACAGCACAGCACAGCACAGCACAATGGCACAGCACAGCACAGCACAGCCTGACAGCACAGCACAGCACAGCACAGCACAGCACAGCCTGGCACAGCACAGCACAGCACAGCACAGCACAGCCTGGCACAGCACAGCACAGCACAGCACAGACACAGCACAGACACAGCACAGCACAGCACAGCACAGCACCAGCACCAGCACAGCACAGCACAGACACAGCACAGCACAGCACCAGCACAGACACAGCACAGCACAGCACAGCACAGCACAGCACAGACACAGCACAGCACCAGCACAGCTGGCACAGCACAGCACAGACACAGCACAGACACAGCACAGCACAGCACAGCACAGCACCAGCACCAGCTTCCAGCACAGCACAGCACAGCACAGCACAGCACAGCACAGCACAGCACAGCACAGCACAGCACAGCACAGCACAGCACAGCACAGCACAGCACAGCACAGCACAGCACAGACACAGCACAGCACAGCACAGCACAGCACAACACAGCACAGCACAGCACAGCACCAGCACAGCACAGCACCGCTGGACACAGCACCAGCACAAGCACAGCACAGCACAGCACAGCACAGCACAGCACAGCACAGCACAGCACAGCACAGCACATGGCACAGCACAGCACCAGCACAGCACAGCACTGGCACAGCACAGACACAGCACAGCACCAAGCACCCAGCACAGCCTGGCCTGGCCTGGCACAGCACAGCACAGCACAGCACAGCACAGCTGGCACAAGCACAGCACAGCGCAGCCTGGCACAGCACAGCACCAGCACAGCACAGCTGGCACAGCACAGCACAGCACAGCACCAGCACAACTGGCCTGGCCTGGCTGGCCTGGCCTGGCCTGGCCTGGCCTGGCCTGGCCTGGCCTGGCCTGGCCTGGCACCAGCACAGCACAGCACAACGGCACAGCACAGCACAGCACAGCACAGCACAGCACAGCACAGCACAGCACAGCTGGCAGCACAGCACAGCACAGCCTGGCACAGCTGGCAAGCACAGCACAGCACAGCACAGCACAAGCACAGCACAGCACAGCACAGCCTGGCCTGGCACAGCACAGCACAGCACAGCACAGCACAGCACAGCACAGCACAGCACCTTTGGCACAACTGGCACAGCACAGCACAGCACAGCACAGCACCAGCACAGCACAGCACAGCACAGCACAGGCTGTACAAGCACCTTTGCTGGCACAGCACAGCACAGCACAGCACAGCACAGCACCAGCACAGCACAGCACCAAGCACAGCACCAGCACAGCACAGCACCAGCACAGCACAGCACAACTGGCACAGCACAGCACAGCACAGCACAGCACAGCACAGCACCAGCACAGCACAACTGGCACAGCACAGCACAGCACAGCACAGCACAGCACAGCACAGCACAAGCACAGCACAACGCACAGCACAGCACAGACACAGCACAGACACAGCACAGCACAGCACAGCACAGCACAGCTACAGCACAGCACAGCACAGCACAGCACAGCACAGCACAGCACAGCACAAGCACAAGCACAGCACAGCACAACGCACAGCACAGCACAGCACAGCACAGCACAGCACAGCACAGCACCAGCACAGCACCAGCACAGCACAGCACAGCACAGCTGTGCAGCACAGCACAGCACAGCACAGCACAGCACAGCACAACTGGCACAGCACAGCACAGCACAGCACAGCACAGCACAGCACAGCACAAGCACAGCACAGCACAGCTGGCCAGCACAGCACAACTGGCACAGCACAGCACAGCACAGCACAGCACAGCACAGCACAGCGGCCTGGCCTGGCCTGGCCTGGCTGGCCTGGCCTGGCCTGGCCTGGCCAGCACACCAGCACCAGCACAGCACAGCACAGCACAGCTGGCCTGGCACCGCACAGCACAACACAGCACAGCACAGCACAGCACAGCACAGCACAGCACAGCACAGCACAGCACAGCACAGCACAGCACAAGCACAGCACAGCACAGCACAGCACAGCACAGGCACAGCACAGCACAGCACAGCACAGCACAGCACAGCAACTGCACAGCACCAGCACAGCTGTACAGCACAGCACAGCACAGCACAGCACAGCACAGCACAGCACAGCACAGCACAGCACAGCACAGCACAGCACAGCACAGCACAGCCTGGCAGCACAGCACAGCACTGTGGCACCAGCCTGGCACAGCACAGCACCAGCACAGCCCAGCTGGCAGCACAGCACAGCACAGACACAGCACAGCAACAGCACAGCACCAGCACAGCACCAGCACCAGCACAGCACAGCACAGCACAGCACAGCACAGCACAGACACAGCACAGCACAGCACAGCACAGCACAGCACAGCACAGCACAGCACAGCCCACAGCACAGCACAGCACAGCACAGCACAGCACAGCACCAGCACAGCACAGCACAGCACAGCACAGCACAGCACAGCACAGCACCAGCACAGCACCAGCACAGCACAGCACAGCACAGCACAGCACAGCACCAGCACAGCACAGCACTGCACAACTGGCACAGCACAGCACAAGCACAGCACAGCACCAGCACAGCACCAGCACAGCACAGCACCAGCACAGCACAGCACCTGGCCTGGCCTGGCCTGGCCTGGCCTGGCCTGGCCTGGCTGGCACCGGCACCAGGCCTGGCCTGGCCTGGCACGGCGCCTGGCCTGGCCTGGCCTGGCACAGCACCAGCACAGCACAGCACAGCACAGCACAGCACAGCACAGCACAGCACAGCACAGCACAGCACAGCACAGCACAGCACAGCACAGCACAGCACAGCACCAGCACCCAGCACAGCACAGCACAGCACTGACACAGCACAGCACAGCACAGCACCAGCACAGCACACGGCACAGCACAGGCACAGCACAGCACAGCACAGCACAAGCACAGCACAGCACAGCACAGCACAGACACAGCACAGCACAGCACAGCACAGCACAGCACAGCACAGCACAGCACAAGCACAGCACCAGCACCAGCACAGCACAGCACAGCACAGCACAGCACAGCACAGCACAGCACAGCACAGCACAGCACAGCACAGCACAGCACCTGGCACAGCACAGCACCAGCACAGCACAGCACAGCACAGCACAGCACAGCACAGCACAGCACAGCACAGCACAGCACAGCACAGCACAGCACAGCACAGCACAGCACAGCACAGCACAGCACAGCACAGCACAGCACAGCACAGCACAGCACAGCACTGAGCACAGCACAGCACAGCACAGCACAGCACAGCACAGCACAGCACAGCACAGACACAGCATGACAGCACTGAGCACAGCACAGCACAGCACAGCACAGCACAGCACCAGCACAGCACAGCACAGCACAGCACAGCACAGCACAACACAAGCACATGCACAGCACAGCACAGCACAGCACAGCACAGCACAGCACAGCACAACAGCACAGCTTCTTCAGCACAGCACAGCACAGCACAGCACAGCACAGCACAGCTTGCAGCACAGCACAGACACAGCACAGCACAGCACAGCACAGCTTCTTTGACAGCACAGCCTGGCACCAGCACAGCACAGCACAAGCACAGCACAGCGCTGGCCTGGCACAGCACAGCACAGCACCTGAGCACAGCACAGCACAACGCAGCACAGCACAGCACCTGAGCACAGCACAGCCTGGCAGCACAGCACAAGCACAGCACAGCACAGACACAGCACAGCACAAGCACCAGCACAGCACAGCACAGCACAGCACAGCACAGCACAGCTGGCACAGCACAGCACAGCACAGCACTTTGAGCACAGCACAGCACACGGCACAGCACAGCACAGCACAGCACAGCACAGCACAGCACCAGCACAGCACAGCACAGCACAGCACAGCACAGCACAGCACAGACACCAGCACAGCACAGCACAGCACAGCACAGCACAGCACAGCACAGCACAGCACAGCACCAGCACAGCACAGCACAGCACAGCACCAGCACAGCACAGCACAGCACAGCACAGCACAGCACAGCACAGCACAGCACAGCACAGCACAGCACAGCACAGCACAGCACAGCACAGCACAGCACAGCACAAGCACAGCACAGCACAGCACAGCACAGCACAGCACAGCACAGCACAGCACAGCACAGCACAGCACAGCACAGCACAGCACAGCACAGCACAGCACAGCACAGCACAGCACAGCACAGCACAGCACAGCACAGCACAGCACAGCACAGCACAGCACAGCACAGCACAGCACAGCACAGCACAGCACAGCACAGCACAGCACAGCACAGCACAGCACAGGCCACAGCACAGCACAGCACTGGCACCAGCACAAGCACAAGCACAGCACAGCACAGCACAGCACAGCACAGCACAGCACAACCTGGCCTGGCACAGCACAGCACAGCACAGCACAGCACAGCACAGCACAGCACAGCACAGCACAGCACCAAACACCAGCACAGCACAGCACAGCACAGCCTGGCACAGCACAGCACAGCACAGACACAGCACAGCACAGCACAGACACAGCACAGCACAGCACAGCACAGCACAGCACAGCACAGCACAGCACAGCACAGCACAGCACAGCACAGCACAGCACAGCACAGCACAGCACAGCACAGGCACAGCACAGCACAGCACAGCACAGCACAGCACCAGCACCAGCACAGACACAGCACAGCACAGCACATGCACAGCACAGCACAGCACAGCACAGCACAGCACAGCACAGCACAGCACAGCACAGCACAGCACAGCACAGCACAGCCACAGCACAAGCACAGCACAGCACAGCACAGCACAGCACAGCACAGCACAGCACAGCACAGCACAGCACAGCCTGGCACAGCTGGCCTGGCACAGCACAGCACAGCACAGCACAGCACAGCACAGCACAGCACAGCACCAGCACAGCACAGCACAGCACGAGCACAGCACAGCACAGCTGGCAGCACAGCACAGCACAGCACAGCACCAGCACAGCCACAGCACAGCACAGCACAGCACAGCACAGCACAGCACAGCACAGCACAGCACAGCACCAGCACATGCACAGCACAGCACAGCACAGCACAGCACAGCACAGCACAGCACAGCACAGCACAGCACAGCACAGCACAGCACAGCACAGCACAGCACCAGCACAGCACAGCACAGCACAGCACAGCACAGCACAGCACAGCACAGCACCAGCACAGCACAGCACAGCACAGCACAGCACAGCACAGCACAGCACAGCACAGCACAGCACAGCACCAGCACAGCACAGACACAACACAGCACAGCACAGCACAGCACAGCACCAACGCACAGCACAGCACAGCACAGCACAGCACAGCACAGCCTGGCACAGCACAGCACAGCACAGCACCAGCACAGCACAGCACAGCACAGCTTTCATGGCACAGCACAGCACCAACTGGCACAGCACAGCACCAGCACAGCACAGCTGGCCAGCACAGCACCAGCACAGCACAGCACAGCACAGCACAGCACAGCACAGCACAGCACAGCACAGCACAGCCTGACACCTTCACAGCACAGCACCAGCACAGCACAGCACAGCACCAGCACCAGCACAGCACCCGGCACAGCACAGCACAGCACAGCACAGCACAGCACAGCACAGCACAGCGCTGACACAGCACAGCACAGCACAGCACAGCACAGCACAGCACAGCACAGCACAGCACAGCACAGCACAGCCTGGCACCAGCACAGCACAGCACAGCACAGCACAGCACAGCACAGCACAGCACAGCACAGCACAGCACAGCACAGCCTGGCACAGCACAGCACAGCACAGCACAGCACAGCACAGCACAGCACAGCACCAGCACCAGCACTGGCACAGCACAGCCTGGCCTGGCACAGCACAGCACAGCACAGCACAGCACAGCACAGCACAGCACAGCACAGCACAGCACAGCACAGCACAGCACAGCACAGCACAGCACAGCACAGCACAGCACAGCACAGCACAGCACCAGCACAGCACAGCACAGCACAGCACAGCACAAGCACAGCACAACTGCACAGCACAGCACAGCACCAGCACAGCAGCAGCACAGCACAGCACCAGCACAGCACAGCACAGCACAGGCACAGCACAGCACAGCACAGCACAGCACAGCACAGCACAGCACAGCACAGCACAGCACAACCTGGCACAGCACAAAGCACAGCACAGCTTCCAACCTGGCCTGGCTTTGGCCTGGCACAGCACAGCTGTGGCAGCACAGCACAGCACAGCACAACGCACCAGCCTGGCCAGACACCAGCACAGCACCAGCACCAGCACAGCACTGCAGCACAACCTGACACAACCTGGCACAGACACAGCACAGCTGGCAGCACAGCACCGAGCACAGCACAGCACAGCACAGCACCAGCACAGCACAGCACAACGCACAGCACAGCACAGCACAGCACAGCACAGCACAGCACAGCACAGCACAGCACAGCACAGCACAGCACAGCTTCCAGCACAGCACCAGCACAGCACAGCACAGCACAGCAACTGCAGCACAGCACAGCACAGCACAGCACAGCACAGCACAGCACAGCTTTGGCACAGCACATGCACAGCACAGCACAGCACAGCACAGCACAGCACAGCACCAGCACAGCACAGCACAGCACAGCACAGCACAGCACAGCACAAGCACACGGCACAGCACAGCACAGCACAGCACAGCACAACTGCTGGCCAGACACAGCACAGCACAGCACAGCACAGCACAACTCGCTGGCACAGCACAGCACAACGCACCTGGCACAGCACAACTGGCCTGGCACAACTGGCACAACTGGCACAGACACAGCACAGCACAGCACAGCACAGCACAGCACTGTGCATGGCCAGCACAACCTGGCACAGGCCACAGCACAGCACAGCACAGCTGCTTGTACAGCACAGCACAGCTTCTTCTTCAACATGGCACAGCACCTTGGCACAGCTTCTTCAGCACCAGCACAGCCGGCCTGGCCTGGCCTGGCCTGGCACAGCACTGTAGCACAACTGGCACAGCACCAGCACAGCACAGCACAGCACAGCCTGACAGCACAGCACAGCACAGCTGCTTACAAGCACAGCACAGCACAGCCTGGCACTGGCCTGGCCTGGCCTGGCACAGCCTGGCCTGGCCTGGCCTGGCACAGCTGCAGCACAGCCTGGCCTGGCACAACGCTGGCCTGGCCTGGCTTCTGGCACTGGCACCAGCACAACTGGCACAGCACAGGCACAGCACCAGCACAGCACAGCCTGACAGCACGAGCACCAGCACAGCACAGCGGCCAGCACAGCACAGCACAGCACAGCACCAGCACAGCACAGCACAGCACAGCACAGCACAGCACAGCACAGCACAGCACAGGCCACAGCCACAGCACAGCACAGCACAGCACAGCACCAGCACCAGCACAGCACAGCACAGCACAGCTGGCAGCACAGCACAGCACAGCACAGCACAGCACAGCACCAGCACAGCACAGCACAACCTGGCACAGCACAGCACAGCACAGCACAGCTTCCAGCACAGCGGCACAGCACAGCACAGCACAGCACAACGCACAGCACCTGGCCTGCAGCACAGCACAGCACAGCACAGCACTGGTAGCACAGCACAGCACTCTGAGCACAGCACAGCACAGCAACAGCACAGCACAGCACAGCACAGCACAGCACCAGCACAGCACAGCACAGCACAGCACAGCACAGCACAGCACAGCACAGCACAGCACAGCACAGCACCTTCCAGCTTTGGCACAGCACAGCACACAGCACAGCACAGCACAGCACAGCACAGCACAGCACAGCACAGCACAGCACAGCACAGCACAGCACAGCACAGCACAGCCTGGCAGCACAGCACAGCACAGCACAGCACAGCACAGCACAGCACAGCACAGCACCAGCACAGCACAGCAACTGCAGCTGGCCTGGCTTCTTCTTCTTTCAACCTGGCCTGGCCTGGCACAGCACAGCACAGCACAACCTGGCACAGCACAGCACAACTGGCACAGCACAGCACAACACAGCAACCTGGCCACAGACACAGCACAGCACAGCACAGCACAGCACAGCACAAGCACAGCACAGCACAGCACAGCACAGCACAGCACAGCACAGCACAGCACTGGCCTGGCCTGGCAGCACAGCCTGGCCAGCACAGCACAGCACAGCACCAGCACAGCACAGACACAGCCAGCACCAGCACAGACACAGCCGGCACAGCACAGCACAGGCCACAGCACAAGCACAGCACTGGCCTGGCACTGGCCTGGCACAACTGGCACAGCACAGCACAGCACAGCACTGCACAGCACACAGCACAGCACAGCACTGGCCTGGCCTGGCACAGCACAGCACAGCACAAGCACCAGCACAGCACAGCACAGCACAGCACAGCTGGCACAGCACAGCACAGCTGTGCAGCACAGCCGGCACAGCACAGCACAGCACAGCACAGCACAGCACAGCACAACTGCAGCACAGCACAGCACAGCACAGCACTGGCACAGCACAGCACAGCACAGCACAGCACAGCACCAGCACAGCACCCAGCACAGCACCAGCACAGCGCGCACAGCACAGCACAGCACCAGCACAGCACAGCACCAGCACAGCACAGCCCCAACAGCACAGCACAGCACAGCACAGCACAGCACCAGCACAGCACAGCACAGCACAGCACAGCACAGCACAGCACAGCACAGCACAGCTTCCAGCACAGCACAGCACAACCTGACACCAAGCACAGCACAGCACAAACTGACACAGCACAGCACAACGCCTGGCACAACGGCACAGCACAGCACAGCACAGCACAGCACAGCACAGCACAGCACAGCACAGCACAGCACAGCACAGCACAGCACAGACACAGCACAGCAGCACAACTGGCACAGCACAGCCTGTACAGCACAGCACAGCACCAGCACAGCCTGGCCTGGCACAGCACAACTGGCCTGGCAGCACAGCACAGCACAGCACAGCACAGCACAGCCTAGCTGGCCTGGCCTGGCCTGGCCTGGCTGGCCTGGCCTGGCCTGGCTGCTGGCTGGCACAGCACCAGCACAGCACAGCACAACGCACAGCACCAGCACAGCACTGGCCTGGCCTGGCACAGCTGGCACAGCACAGCACAGACACACACGGCACAGCACAGCACAGCACAGCCTACAGCACAGCACAACCTGGCCTGCTTGCTACAAGCACAGCACAGCACAGCACAGCACAACACCAGCACAGCAGCCTGGCCAGACACAGCACAGCACAGCACAGCACAGCACAGCACAGCTGGCACCAGCACAACGGCACAGCACAGCACCAGCACCAGCACAGCCTACAGCACAGCACAACTGGCCTGGCCTGGCCTGGCCTGGCCTGGCCTGGCCTGGCACCAGCACAGCACAGCACAGCACAGCACAGCACAGCCTGGCCTGGCCAGCACAGCACAGCACAGCACAGCACAGCACAGCACCAGCACAGCACAGCACAGCACAAGCACAGCCTGGCCTGGCCTGGCACAACCACTGGCCTGGCACAGCACAGCACAGCACAGCACAACTGGCACAGCACCAGCACAGCTGGCACAGTGACACAGCACAGCACAGCACAGCACAGCACAGCACAGCACAGCCTGGCACAGCACAGCACAGCACAGCACAGCACAGCACAGCACAGCACCAGCACAGCACAGCACAGCACAGCACAGACACAGCACAGCACAGCACAGCACAACTTCTGGCACAAGCACAGCACAGCACAGCACAGCACAACTGGCACCCTGGCACCTTCTTTCGCACAGCACAGCACAGCACAGCACAGCACAGCACAGGCCTGGCCTGGCCTGGCTTCTGGCCTGACACAAGCACCAGCACAGCACCAGCACAGCACAGCACAGCACAGCACAGCACAGCACAGACACAGCACAGCACAGCACCACGCACCAGCACAGACACAGCACAGCACCAGTGGACACAGCACAGCACAGCACAGCACAGCACAGCACAGCACCAGCACCAGCACCTGGCACAGCACAGCTGCTTCTGGCCTGGCCTGGCCTGGCCTGACACAGCACAGCACAGCACAGCACAGCACAGCACAGCACAGCACAGCACAGCACAGCACAGCACCAGCACAGCACAGCACCTGGCACAGCACAGCACAGCACAGCACAGCACCAGCACAGCACAGCACAGCACAGCACAGCACAGCACCAGCACAGCACAGCACAGCACAGCACAGCACCAGCACAGCACAGCACCAAGCACAGCACAGCACAGCACAGCACAGACACAGCACAGCTTTGTGCTTCCCTTTAGCACAGCACAGCACAGCACAGCACAGCACAGCACCCAGCACAGCACAGCACAGCACAGCACAGCACAGCACAGCACTGTGGCACAGCACAGCACAGCACAGCACCAGCACAACTGGCACAGCACAGCACAGCACAGCACAGCACAGACACAGCACACGCACAGCACAGCACAGCACCAGCCTGGCCTGGCCTGGCCTGGCCTGGCCTGGCCTGGCCTGGCCTGGCACCAGCACAGCACAGCACAGCACAGCACCAGCACAGCACAGCACAGCACAGCACAACTGGCACAGCACAGCACAGCACAGCACAGCACCAGCACAGCACAGCACAGCACAGCACAGCACAGCACAGCACAGCACAGCACAGCCTTCAGCACAGCACCAGCACAGCACAGCACAGCACAGCACAGCACCAGCACAACCTGGCACAGCACAGCACAGCACAGCACAGCACAGCACAGCACAGCACAGCACAGCACAGCACAGCCACAGCACAGCACAGCACAGACACAGCACAGCACAGCCTGGCACGCTGGCCTGGCAGCAGCACAGCACAGCACAGCACAGCACAGCACAGCACAGCACAGCACAGCACAGCCTGGCACAGCTGCAACAGCACAGCACAGCACAGCACAGCACAGCACAGCACAGCACAGCACAGCTGGCCAGCACAGCACAGCTGGCACAGCACCAGCACAGCACAGCACAGCACAGCACAGCACAGCACAGCCTGGCACAGCTGGCACCTGGCACAGCACAGCACAGCACAGCACAGCACCAGCACCGCTGGCACAGCACACAGCACAGCACCAGCACAGCACTGCTGGCACCAGCACAGCACAGCACAGCACAGCACAAGCACAGCACAGCACAGCGGACACAGCACAGCACTGTGGCACCAGCACAGCACAGCACCAGCACAGCACAGCACAGCACAGCACCAGCACAGCACAGCACAGCACAGCACCAGCACCAGCACAGCACACGCTACAGCACAGCTGGCACAGCACAGCACAGCACAGCACAGCACAGCACAGCACAGCACAGCACAGCACAGCACAGCTTCCAGCACAGCACTGTATGGCACAGCAACTTCCAGCACAGCACAGCACAGCTGCCAGCACAGCACAGCACAGCACAGCACAGCACAGCACAGCACAGCACACAGCACAGCACAGCACAGCACAGCACAGCACAGCACAGCACAGCACAAGCACAGCACCCAGCACAGCACAGCACAGCACCAGCACAGCACAGCACAGCACAGCACAGCACAGCACAGCACAGCACAGCACAGCACAGCACAGCACAGCACAGCACAGCACAGCACAGCACAGCACAGCACAGCACACAGCACAGCACAGCACAGCACAGCACAGCACAGCACAGCACAGCACAGCACAGCACAGCACAGCACAGCACAGCACAGCACAGCACAGCACAGCACAGCACAGCGCACAGCTGGCCTGGCACAACCTGGCCTGGCCTGGCACAGCACAGCCTGGCACAGCACAGCACAGCACAGCACAGCACAGCACAGCACAGCACAGCACAGCACAGCACAGCACAGCACAGCACAGCACAGCCTGGCCTGGCACAGCACAGCACAGCACAGCACAGCACAGCACAGCACAGCACAGCACAGCACAGCACAGCACAGCACAGCACAGCACAGCACAGCACAGCACAGCACAGCACAGCACAGCACAGCACAGCACAGCACAGCCTGGCACAGCACAGCACAGCACAGCACAGCACAGCACAGCACAGCACAGCACAGCACAGCACAGCACAGCACAGCACAGCACAGCACAGCACAGCACAGCACAGCACAGCACAGCACAGCACAGCACAGCACAGCACAGCACAGCACAGCACAGCACAGCACAGCACAGCACAGCACAGCACAGCACAGCACAGCACAGCACAGCACAGCACAGCACAGCACAGCACAGCACAGCACAGCACAGCACAGCACAGCACAGCACAGCACAGCACAGCACAGCACAGCACAGCACAGCACAGCACAGCACAGCACAGCACAGCACAGCACAGCACAGCACAGCACAGCACAGCACAGCACAGCACAGCACAGCACAGCACAGCACAGCACAGCACAGCACAGCACAGCACAGCACAGCACAGCACAGCACAGCACAGCACAGCACAGCACAGCACAGCACAGCACAGCACAGCACAGCACAGCACAGCACAGCACAGCACAGCACAGCCTGGCACAGCACAGCACAGCACAGCACAGCACAGCACAGCACAGCACAGCACAGCACAGCACAGCACAGCACAGCACAGCACAGCACAGCACAGCACAGCACAGCACAGCACAGCACAGCACAGCACAGCACAGCACAGCACAGCACAGCACAGCACAGCACAGCACAGCACAGCACAGCACAGCACTGGCCTGGCACAGCACAGCACAGCACAGCACAGCACAGCACAGCACAGCACAGCACAGCACAGCACAGCACAGCACAGCACAGCACAGCACAGCACAGCACAGCACAGCACAGCACAGCACAGCACAGCACAGCACAGCACAGCACAGCACCTGGCACAGCACAGCACAGCACAGCACAGCACAGCACCAGCACAGCACAGCACAGCACAGCACAGCACAGCACAGCACAGCACAGCACAGCACAGCACAGCACAAGCACAGCACAGCACAGCACAGCACAGCACAGCACAGCACAGCACAGCACAGCACAGCACAGCACAGCACAGCACAGCACAGCACAGCACAGCACAGCACAGCACAGCACAGCACAGCACAGCACAGCACAGCACAGCACAGCACAGCACAGCACAGCACAGCACAGCACAGCACAGCACAGCACAGCACAGCACAGCACAGCACAGCACAGCACAGCACAGCACAGCACAGCACAGCACAGCACAGCACAGCACAGCACAGCACAGCACAGCACAGCACAGCACAGCACAGCACAGCACAGCACAGCACAGCACAGCACAGCACAGCACAGCACAGCACAGCACAGCACAGCACAGCACAGCACAGCACAGCACAGCACAGCACAGCACAGCACAGCACAAGCACAGCACAGCACAGCACAGCACAGCACAGCACAGCACAGCACAGCACAGCACAGCACAGCACAGCACAGCACAGCACAGCACAGCACAGCACAGCACAGCACAGCACAGCACAGCACAGCACTGGCACAGCACAGCACAGCACAGCACCAGCACAGCACAGCACAGCACAGCACAGCACAGCACAGCACAGCACAGCACAGCACAGCACAGCACAGCACAGCACAGCACAGCACAGCACAGCACAGCACAGCACAGCACAGCACAGCACAGCACAGCACAGCACAGCACAGCACAGCACAGCACAGCACAGCACAGCACAGCACAGCACAGCACAGCACAGCACAGCACAGCACAGCACAGCACAGCACAGCACAGCACAGCACAGCACAGCACAGCACAGCACAGCACAGCACAGCACAGCACAGCACAGCACAGCACAGCACAGCACAGCACAGCACAGCACAGCACAGCACAGCACAGCACAGCACAGCACAGCACAGCACAGCACAGCACAGCACAGCACAGCACAGCACAGCACAGCACAGCACAGCACAGCACAGCACAGCACAGCACAGCACAGCACAGCACAACTGGCCTGGCACAGCACAGCACAGCACAGCACAGCACAGCACAGCACAGCACAGCACAGCACAGCACAGCACAGCACAGCACAGCACAGCACAGCACAGCACAGCACAGCACAGCACAGCACAGCACAGCACAGCACAGCACAGCACAGCACAGCACAGCACAGCACAGCACAGCACAGCACAGCACAGCACAGCACAGCACAGCACAGCACAGCACAGCACAGCACAGCACAGCACAGCACAGCACAGCACAGCACAGCACAGCACAGCACAGCACAGCACAGCACAGCACAGCACCAGCACAGCACAGCACAGCACAGCACAGCACAGCACAGCACAGCACAGCACAGCACAGCACAGCACAGCACAGCACAGCACAGCACAGCACAGCACAGCACAGCACAGCACAGCACAGCACAGCACAGCACAGCACAGCACAGCACAGCACAGCACCAGCACAGCACAGCACAGCACAGCACAGCACAGCACAGCACAGCACAGCACAGCACAGCACAGCACAGCACAGCACAGCACAGCACAGCACAGCACAGCACAGCACAGCACAGCACAGCACAGCACAGCACAGCACAGCACAGCACAGCACAGCACAGCACAGCACAGCACAGCACAGCACAGCACAGCACAGCACAGCACAGCACAGCACAGCACAGCACAGCACAGCACAGCCTGGCACAGCACAGCACAGCACAGCACAGCACAGCACAGCACAGCACAGCACAGCACAGCACAGCACAGCACAGCACAGCACAGCACAGCACAGCACAGCACAGCACAGCACAGCACAGCACAGCACAGCACAGCACAGCACAGCACAGCACAGCACAGCACAGCACAGCACAGCACAGCACAGCACAGCACAGCACAGCACAGCACAGCACAGCACAGCACAGCACAGCACAGCACAGCACAGCACAGCACAGCACAGCACAGCACAGCACAGCACAGCACAGCACAGCACAGCACAGCACAGCACAGCACAGCACAGCACAGCACAGCACAGCACAGCACAGCACAGCACAGCACAGCACAGCACAGCACAGCACAGCACAGCACAGCACAGCACAGCACAGCACAGCACAGCACAGCACAGCACAGCACAGCACAGCACAGCACAGCACAGCACAGCACAGCACAGCACAGCACAGCACAGCACAGCACAGCACAGCACAGCACAGCACAGCACAGCACAGCACAGCACACTGGCACAGCACAGCACAGCACAGCACAGCACAGCACAGCACAGCACAGCACAGCACAGCACAGCACAGCACAGCACAGCACAGCACAGCACAGCACAGCACAGCACAGCACAGCACAGCACAGCACAGCACAGCACAGCACAGCACAGCACAGCACAGCACAGCACAGCACAGCACAGCACAGCACAGCACAGCACAGCACAGCACAGCACAGCACAGCACAGCACAGCACAGCACAGCACAGCACAGCACAGCACAGCACAGCACAGCACAGCACAGCACAGCACAGCACAGCACAGCACAGCACAGCACAGCACAGCACAGCACAGCACAGCACAGCACAGCACAGCACAGCACAACTGGCACAACCTGGCCTGGCCTGGCCTGGCCTGGCCTGGCCTGCACAGCACAGCACAGCACAGCACAGCACAAGCACAGCACAGCACAGCACAGCACAGCACAGCACAGCACAGCACAGCACAGCACAGCACAGCACAGCACAGCACAGCACAGCACAGCACAGCACAGCACAGCACAGCACAGCACAGCACAGCACAGCACAGCACAGCACAGCACAGCACAGCACAGCACAGCACAGCACAGCACAGCACAGCACAGCACAGCACAGCACAGCACAGCACAGCACAGCACAGCACAGCACAGCACAGCACAGCACAGCACAGCACAGCACAGCACAGCACAGCACAGCACAGCACAGCACAGCACAGCACAGCACAGCACAGCACAGCACAGCACAGCACAGCACAGCACAGCACAGCACAGCACAGCACCAGCACAGCACAGCACAGCACAGCACAGCACAGCACAGCACAGCACAGCACAGCACAGCACAGCACAGCACAGCACAGCACAGCACAGCACAGCACAGCTGGCACAGCACAGCACAGCACAGCACAGCACAGCACAGCACAGCACAGCACAGCACAGCACAGCACAGCACAGCACAGCACAGCACAGCACAGCACAGCACAGCACAGCACAGCACAGCACAGCACAGCACAGCACAGCACAGCACAGCACAGCACAGCACAGCACAGCACAGCACAGCACAGCACAGCACAGCACAGCACAGCACAGCACAGCACAGCACAGCACAGCACAGCACAGCACAGCACAGCACAGCACAGCACAGCACAGCACAGCACAGCACAGCACAGCACAGCACAGCACAGCACAGCACAGCACAGCACAGCACAGCACAGCACAGCACAGCACAGCACAGCACAGCACAGCACAGCACAGCACAGCACAGCACAGCACAGCACAGCACAGCACAGCACAGCACAGCACAGCACAGCACAGCACAGCACAGCACAGCACAGCACAGCACAGCACAGCACAGCACAGCACAGCACAGCACAGCACAGCACAGCACAGCACAGCACAGCACAGCACAGCACAGCACAGCACAGCACTGGCACAGCACAGCACAGCACAGCACAGCACAGCACAGCACAGCACAGCACAGCACAGCACAGCACAGCACAGCACAGCACAGCACAGCACTGGCACAGCTTCTGGCCTGGCCTGGCCTGGCACAGCACAGCACAGCACAGCACAGCACAGCACAGCACAGCACAGCACAGCACAGCACAGCACAGCACAGCACAGCACAGCACAGCACAGCACAGCACAGCACAGCACAGCACCAGCACAGCACAGCACAGCACAGCACAGCACAGCACAGCACAGCACAGCACAGCACCAGCACAGCACAGCACAGCACAGCACAGCACAGCACACAGCACAGCACAGCACAGCACAGCACAGCACAGCACAGCACAGCACAGCTGGCACAGCACAGCACAGCACAGCACAGCACAGCACAGCACAGCACAGCACAGCACAGCACAGCACAGCACAGCACAGCACAACTTGCTTTACTTAGCACAGCACAGCACAGCACAGCACAGCACAGCCTGGCACAGCACAGCACAGCACAGCACAGCACTGGCACAGCACAGCACAGCACAGCACAGCACAGCACAGCACAGCACAGCACAGCACAGCACAGCACCTGGCACAGCACAGCACAGCACAGCACAGCACAGCACAGCACAGCACAGCACAGCACAGCACAGCACAGCACAGCACAGCACAGCACAGCACAGCACAGCACAGCACAGCACAGCACAGCACAAGCACAGCACAGCACAGCACAGCACAGCACAGCACAGCACAGCCTGGCACAGCGCCTGGCACAGCACAGCACAGCACAGCACAGCACAACACAGCACAGCACAGCACAGCACAACCTGGCACAGCACAGCACAACTGTGCCTGGCCTGGCACAGCACTGACACAGCACAGCACAGCACAGCACAGCACAAGCCTGGCCTGGCCTGGCCTGGCACAGCACAGCACAGCACAGCACAGCACCAGCACAGCACAGCACAGCACAGCACAGCACAGCACAGCACAGCACAGCACAGCACAGCACAGCACAGCACAGCACAGCACCAGCACAGCACAGCACAGCACAGCACAGCACAGCACAGCACAGCACAGCACAGCACAGCACAGCACAGCACAGCACAGCACAGCACAGCACAGCACAGCACAGCACAGCACAGCACAGCACAGCACAGCACAGCACAGCACAGCACAGCACAGCACAGCACAGCACAGCACAGCACAGCACAGCACAGCACAGCACAGCACAGCACAGCACAGCACAGCACAGCACAGCACAGCACAGCACAGCACAGCACAGCACAGCACAGCACAGCACAGCACAGCACAGCACAGCACAGCACAGCACAGCACAGCACAGCACAGCACACAGCACAGCACAGCACAGCACAGCACAGCACAGCACAGCACAGCACAGCACAGCACAGCACAGCACAGCACAGCACAGCACAGCACAGCACAGCACAGCACAGCACAGCACAGCACAGCACAGCACAGCACAGCACAGCACAGCACAGCACAGCACAGCACAGCACAGCACAGCACAGCACAGCACAGCACAGCACAGCACAGCACAGCACAGCACAGCACAGCACAGCACAGCACAGCACAGCACAGCACAGCACACTGGCACAGCACAGCACAGCTGGCCTGGCACAGCACAGCACAGCACAGCACAGCACAGCACAGCACAGCACAGCACAGCACAGCACAGCACAGCACAGCACAGCACAGCACAGCACAGCACAGCACAGCACAGCACAGCACAGCACAGCACAGCACAGCACAGCACAGCACAGCACAGCACAGCACAGCACAGCACAGCACAGCACAGCACAGCACAGCACAGCACAGCACAGCACAGCACAGCACAGCACAGCACAGCACAGCACAGCACAGCACAGCACAGCACAGCACAGCACAGCACAGCACAGCACAGCACAGCACAGCAGCACAGCACAGCACAGCACAGCACAGCACAGCACAGCACAGCACAGCACAGCACAGCACAGCACAGCACAGCACAGCACAGCACAGCACAGCACAGCACAGCACAGCACAGCACAGCACAGCACAGCACAGCACAGCACAGCACAGCACAGCACAGCACAGCACAGCACAGCACAGCACAGCACAGCACAGCACAGCACAGCACAGCACAGCACAGCACAGCACAGCACAGCACAGCACAGCACAGCACCAGCACAGCACAGCACAGCACAGCACAGCACAGCACAGCACAGCACAGCACAGCACAAGCACAGCACAGCACAGCACAGCACAGCACAGCACAACCTGGCACAGCACAGCACAGCACAGCACAGCACAGCACAGCACAGCACAGCACAGCACAGCACAGCACAGCACAGCACAGCACAGCACAGCACAGCACAGCACAGCACAGCACAGCACAGCACAGCACAGCACAGCACAGCACAGCACAGCACAGCACAGCACAGCACAGCACAGCACAGCACAGCACAGCACAGCACAGCACAGCACAGCACAGCACAGCACAGCACAGCACAGCACAGCACAGCACAGCACAGCACAGCACAGCACAGCACAGCACAGCACAGCACAGCACAGCACAGCACAGCACAGCACAGCACAGCACAGCACAGCACAAGCACAGCACAGCACAGCACAGCACAGCACAGCACAGCACAGCACAGCACAGCACAGCACAGCACAGCACAGCACAGCACAGCACAGCACAGCACAGCACAGCACAGCACAGCACAGCACAGCACAGCACAGCACAGCACAGCACAGCACAGCACAGCACAGCACAGCACAGCACAGCACAGCACAGCACAACACAACACAGCACAGCACAGCACAGCACAGCACAGCACAGCACAGCACAGCACAGCACAGCACAGCACAGCACAGCACAGCACAGCACAGCACAGCACAGCACAGCACAGCACAGCACAGCACAGCACAGCACAGCACAGCACAGCACAGCACAGCACAGCACAGCACAGCACAGCACAGCACAGCACAGCACAGCACAGCACAGCACAGCACAGCACAGCACAGCACAGCACAGCACAGCACAGCACAGCACAGCACAGCACAGCACAGCACAGCACAGCACAGCACAGCACAGCACAGCACAGCACAGCACAGCACAGCACAGCACAGCACAGCACAGCACAGCACAGCACAGCACAGCACAGCACAGCACAGCACAGCACAGCACAGCACAGCACAGCACAGCACAGCACAGCACAGCACAGCACAGCACCAGCACAGCACAGCACAGCACAGCACAGCACAGCACAGCACAGCACAGCACAGCACAGCACAGCACAGCACAGCACAGCACAGCACAGCACAGCACAGCACAGCACAGCACAGCACAGCACAGCACAGCACAGCACAGCACAGCACAGCACAGCACAGCACAGCACAGCACAGCACAGCACAGCACAGCACAGCACAGCACAGCACAGCACAGCACAGCACAGCACAGCACAGCACAGCACAGCACAGCACAGCACAGCACAGCACAGCACAGCACAGCACAGCACAGCACAGCACAGCACAGCACAGCACAGCACAGCACAGCACAGCACAGCACAGCACAGCACAGCACAGCACAGCACAGCACAGCACAGCACAGCACAGCACAGCACAGCACAGCACAGCACAGCACAGCACAGCACAGCACAGCACAGCACAGCACAGCACAGCACAGCACAGCACAGCACAGCACAGCACAGCACAGCACAGCACAGCACAGCACAGCACAGCACAGCACAGCACAGCACAGCACAGCACAGCACAGCCTGGCACAGCACAGCCTGGCACAGCACAGCACAGCACAGCACAGCACAGCACAGCACAGCACAGCACAGCACAGCACAGCACAGCACAGCACAGCACAGCACAGCACAGCACAGCACAGCACAGCACAGCACAGCACAGCACAGCACAGCACAGCACAGCACAGCACAGCACAGCACAGCACAGCACAGCACAGCACAGCACAGCACAGCACAGCACAGCACAGCAGCACAGCACAGCACAGCACAGCACAGCACATGGCACAGCACAGCACAGCACAGCACAGCACAGCACAGCACAGCACAGCACAGCACAGCACAGCACAGCACAGCACAGCACAGCACAGCACAGCACAGCACAGCACAGCACAGCACAGCACAGCACAGCACAGCACAGCACAGCACAGCACAGCACAGCACAGCACAGCACAGCACAGCACAGCACAGCACAGCACAGCACAGCACAGCACAGCACAGCACAGCACAGCACAGCACAGCACAGCACAGCACAGCACAGCACAGCACAGCACAGCACAGCACAGCACAGCACAGCACAGCACAGCACAGCACAGCACAGCACAGCACAGCACAGCACAGCACAGCACAGCACAGCACAGCACAGCACAGCACAGCACAGCACAGCACAGCACAGCACAGCACAGCACAGCACAGCACAGCACAGCACAGCACAGCACAGCACAGCACAGCACAGCACAGCACAGCACTGGCACTGGCACAGCACCAGCACAGCACAGCACAGCACAGCACAGCACAGCACAGCACAGCACAGCACAGCACAGCACAGCACAGCACAGCACAGCACAGCACAGCACAGCACAGCACAGCACAGCACAGCACAGCACAGCACAGCACAGCACAGCACAGCACAGCACAGCACAGCACAGCACAGCACAGCACAGCACAGCACAGCACAGCACAGCACAGCACAGCACAGCACAGCACAGCACAGCACAGCACAGCACAGCACAGCACAGCACAGCACAGCACAGCACAGCACAGCACAGCACAGCACAGCACAGCACAGCACAGCACAGCACAGCACAGCACAGCACAGCACAGCACAGCACAGCACAGCACAGCACAGCAGCACAGCACAGCACAGCACAGCACAGCACAAGCACAGCACAGCACAGCACAGCACAGCACAGCACAGCACAGCACAGCACAGCACAGCACAGCACAGCACAGCACAGCACAGCACAGCACAGCACAGCACAGCACAGCACAGCACAGCACAGCACAGCACAGCACTGGCACAGCACAGCACAGCACAGCTGGCACAGCACAACACAGCACAGCACAGCACAGCACAGCACAACCCAGCACAGCACAACACAGCACCAGCACAGCACAGCACAGCACAGCACAGCACAGCACAGCACAGCACAGCACAGCACAGCACAGCACAGCACAGCACAGCACAGCACAGCACAGCACAGCACAGCACAGCACAGCACAGCACAGCACAGCACAGCACAGCACAGCACAGCACAGCACAGCACAGCACAGCACAGCACAGCACAGCACAGCACAGCACAGCACAGCACAGCACAGCACAGCACAGCACAGCACAGCACAGCACAGCACAGCACAGCACAGCACAGCACAGCACAGCACAGCACAGCACAGCACAGCACAGCACAGCACAGCACAGCACAGCACAGCACAGCACAGCACAGCACAGCACAGCACAGCACAGCACAGCACAGCACAGCACAGCACAGCACAGCACAGCACAGCACAGCACAGCACAGCACAGCACAGCACAGCACAGCACAGCACAGCACAGCACAGCACAGCACAGCACAGCACAGCACAGCACAGCACAGCACAGCACAGCACAGCACAGCACAGCACAGCACAGCACAGCACAGCACAGCACAGCACAGCACAGCACAGCACAGCACAGCACAGCACAGCACAGCACAGCACAGCACAGCACAGCACAGCACAGCACAGCACAGCACAGCACAGCCTGGCCTGGCACAGCACAACCTGGCACAGCACAACCTGGCCTGGCACACACTGGCCTGACACAGCACAGCACAGCACAGCACAGCACAGCACAGCACAGCACAGCACAGCACAGCTGGCCTGGCACAGCACAGCACAGCACAGCACAAGCACAGCACAGCACAGCACAGCACAGCACAGCCCTGGCACAGCACAGCACAGCACAGCACAGCACAGCACAGCACAGCACAGCACAGCACAGCACAGCACAGCACAGCACAGCACAGCACAGCACAGCACCAGCACAGCACAGCACAGCACAGCACAGCACCAGCACAGCACAGCACAGCACAGCACAGCACAGCACAGCACAGCACAGCACAGCACAGCACAGCACAGCACAGCACAGCACAGCACAGCACAGCACAGCACAGCACAGCACAGCACAGCACAGCACAGCACAGCACAGCACAGCACAGCACAGCACAGCACAGCACAGCACAGCACAGCACAGCACAGCACAGCACAGCACAAGCACAGCACAACACAGCACAACACAACACAGCACAGCACCTGGCACAGCACAACACAGCACAGCACAGCACAGCACAGCACAGCACAGCACAGCACAGCACAGCACAGCACAGCACAGCACAGCACAGCACAGCACAGCACAGCACAGCACAGCACAGCACAGCACAGCACAGCACAGCACAGCACAGCACAGCACAGCACAGCACAGCACAGCACAGCACAGCACAGCACAGCACAGCACAGCACAGCACAGCACCAGCACAGCACAGCACAGCACAGCACAGCACAGCACAGCACAGCACAGCACAGCACAGCACAGCACAGCACAGCACAGCACAGCACAGCACAGCACAGCACAGCACAGCACAGCACAGCACAGCACAGCACAGCACAGCACAGCACAGCACAGCACAGCACAGCACAGCACAGCACAGCACAGCACAGCACAGCACACCTGGCACAGCACAGGCCTGGCCTGGCACAGCACAGCACAGCACAGCACAGCACAGCCTGGCACAGCACAGCCTGGCTGGCACCTGGCACAGCCTGGCCTGACACAGCACAGCACAGCACAGCACAACCTGGCAGCACAGCACAGCACAGCACAGCACAGCACAGCACAGCACAGCACAGCACAGCACAGCACAGCACAGCACAGCACAGCACAGCACAGCACAGCACAGCACAGCACAGCACAGCACAGCACAGCACAGCACAGCACAGCACAGCACAGCACAGCACAGCAGCACAGCACAGCACAGCACAGCACAGCACAGCACAGCACAGCACAGCACAGCACAGCACAGCACAGCACAGCACAGCACAGCACAGCACAGCACAGCACAGCACAGCACAGCACAGCACAGCACAGCACAGCACAGCACAGCACAGCACAGCACAGCACAGCACAGCACAGCACAGCACAGCACAGCACAGCACAGCACAGCACAGCACAGCACAGCACAGCACAGCACAGCACAGCACAGCACAGCACAGCCTGGCACAGCACAGCACAGCACAGCACAGCACAGCACAGCACAGCACAGCACAGCACAAGCACAGCACAAGCACAGCACAACTGGCACAGCACAGCACAGCACAGCACAGCACAGCACAGCACAGCACAGCACAGCACAGCACAGCACAGCACAGCACAGCACAGCACAGCACAGCACAGCACAGCACAGCACAAGCCTGGCACAGCACAGCACAGCACAGCACAGCACTTAGCACAGCACAACACAGCACAACACAGCTTTAACACAACACTGTACAGCACAACCTAACCTAGATGGCGAAGAGATACCACCTTAGAAAACTGTAAATGCAATACTACAAAAATCATAAAGTTTAATAACCTCATTAATAGATGGCGAAAGTATAAAAAACTAAGAAAACTGTAATTGCACTTCTACACAAATTAGGAAGTATAAGAACCTTATTAATAGATGGCGAAGGAATACCAACTTAGAAAACTGTAATTGCAGAACTATAGAAATTAAGAAATGTAAGAACCTCATTAATAGATGGCGAAGAGATACCACCTTAGAAAACTGTAAATGCAATACTACAAAAATCATAAAGTTTAATAACCTCATTAATAGATGGCGAAAGTATAAAAAACTAAGAAAACTGTAATTGCACTTCTACACAAATTAGGAAGTATAAGAACCTTATTAATAGATGGCGAAGGAATACCAACTTAGAAAACTGTAATTGCAGAACTATACAAATTAAGAAAAGTAAGAACCTCATTAATAGATGGCGAAGAGATACCACCTTAGAAAACTGTAAATGCAATACTACAAAAATAATAAAGTTTAATAACCTCATTAATAGATGGCGAAAGTATAAAAAACTAAGAAAACTGTAATTGCACTTCTACACAAATTAGGAAGTATAAGAACCTTATTAATAGATGGCGAAGGAATACCAACTTAGAAAACTGTAATTGCAGAACTATACAAATTAAGAAATGTAAGAACCTCATTAATAGATGGCGAAGAGATACCACCTTAGAAAACTGTAAATGCAATACTACAAAAATCATAAAGTTTAATAACCTCATTAATAGATGGCGAAAGTATAAAAAACTAAGAAAACTGTAATTGCACTTCCACACAAATTAGGAAGTATAAGAACCTTATTAATAGATGGCGAAGGAATACCAACTTAGAAAACTGTAATTGCAGAACTATACAAATTAAGAAAAGTAAGAACCTCATTAATAGATGGCGAAGAGATACCACCCTAGAAAACTGTAAATGCAATACTACAAAAATCACAAAGTTTAATAACCTCATTAATAGATGGCGAAAGTATAAAAAACTAAGAAAACTGTAATTGCACTTCTACACAAATTAGGAAGTATAAGAACCTTATTAATAGATGGCGAAGGAATACCAACTTAGAAAACTGTAATTGCAGAACTATACAAATTAAGAAAAGTAAGAACCTCATTAATAGATGGCGAAGAGATACCACCCTAGAAAACTGTAAATGCAATACTACAAAAATCATAAAGTTTAATAACCTCATTAATAGATGGCGAAAGTATAAAAAACTAAGAAAACTGTAATTGCACTTCTACACAAATTAGGAAGTATAAGAACCTTATTAATAGATGGCGAAGGAATACCAACTTAGAAAACTGTAATTGAAGAACTATACAAATTAAGAAATGTAAGAACCTCATTAATAGATGGCGAAGAGATACCACCTTAGAAAACTGTAAATGCAATACTACAAATATCATAAAGTTTAATAACCTCATTAATAGATGGCGAAAGTATAAAAAACTAAGAAAACTGTAATTGCACTTCTACACAAATTAGGAAGTATAAGAACCTTATTAATAGATGGCGAAGGAATACCAACTTAGAAAACTGTAATTGAAGAACTATACAAATTAAGAAATGTAAGAACCTTATTAATAGATGGCGAAGAGATACCACCTTAGAAAACTGTAAATGCAATACTACAAAAATCATAAAGTTTAATAACCTCATTAATAGATGGCGAAAGTATAAAAAACTAAGAAAACTGTAATTGCACTTCTACACAAATTAGGAAGTATAAGAACCTTATTAATAGATGGCGAAGGAATACCAACTTAGAAAACTGTAATTGCAGAACTATACAAATTAAGAAATGTAAGAACCTCATTAATAGATGGCGAAGAGATACCACCTTAGAAAACTGTAAATGCAATACTACAAAAATCATAAAGTTTAATAACCTCATTAATAGATGGCGAAAGTATAAAAAACTAAGAAAACTGTAATTGCACTTCTACACAAATTAGGAAGTATAAGAACCTTATTAATAGATGGCAAAGGAATACCAACTTAGAAAACTGTAATTGCAGAACTATACAAATTAAAAAAAATAAGAACCTCATTAATAGATGGCGAAGAGATACCACCTTAGAAAACTGTAAATGCAATACTACAAAAATCATAAAGTTTAATAACCTCATTAATAGATGGCGAAAGTATAAAAAACTAAGAAAACTGTAATTGCACTTCTACACAAATTAGGAAGTATAAGAACCTTATTAATAGATGGCGAAGGAATACCAACTTAGAAAACTGTAATTGCAGAACTATACAAATTAAGAAATGTAAGAACCTCATTAATAGATGGCGAAGAGATACCACCTTAGAAAACTGTAAATGCAATACTACAAAAATCATAAAGTTTAATAACCTCATTAATAGATGGCGAATGTATAAAAAACTAAGAAAACTGTAATTGCACTTCTACACAAATTAGGAAGTATAAGAACCTTATTAATAGATGGCGAAGGAATACCAACTTAGAAAACTGTAATTGCAGAACTATACAAATTAAGAAAAGTAAGAACCTCATTAATAGATGGCGAAGAGATACCACCCTAGAAAACTGTAAATGCAATACTACAAAAATCATAAAGTTTAATAACCTCATTAATAGATGGCGAAAGTATAAAAAACTAAGAAAACTGTAATTGCACTTCTACACAAATTAGGAAGTATAAGAACCTTATTAATAGATGGCAAAGGAATACCAACTTAGAAAACTGTAATTGCAGAACTATACAAATTAAAAAAAATAAGAACCTCATTAATAGATGGCGAAGAGATACCACCTTAGAAAACTGTAAATGCAATACTACAAAAATCATAAAGTTTAATAACCTCATTAATAGATGGCGAAAGTATAAAAAACTAAGAAAACTGTAATTGCACTTCTACACAAATTAGGAAGTATAAGAACCTTATTAATAGATGGCGAAGGAATACCAACTTAGAAAACTGTAATTGCAGAACTATACAAATTAAGAAAAGTAAGAACCTCATTAATAGATGGCGAAGAGATACCACCTTAGAAAACTGTAAATGCAATACTACAAAAATAATAAAGTTTAATAACCTCATTAATAGATGGCGAAAGTATAAAAACTAAGAAAACTGTAATTGCACTTCTACACAAATTAGGAAGTATAAGAACCTTATTAATAGATGGCGAAGGAATACCAACTTAGAAAACTGTAATTGCAGAACTATACAAATTAAGAAATGTAAGAACCTCATTAATAGATGGCGAAGAGATACCACCTTAGAAAACTGTAAATGCAATACTACAAAAATCATAAAGTTTAATAACCTCATTAATAGATGGCGAAAGTATAAAAAACTAAGAAAACTGTAATTGCACTTCTACACAAATTAGGAAGTATAAGAACCTTATTAATAGATGGCGAAGGAATACCAACTTAGAAAACTGTAATTGCAGAACTATACAAATTAAGAAAAGTAAGAACCTCATTAATAGATGGCGAAGAGATACCACCCTAGAAAACTGTAAATGCAATACTACAAAAATCACAAAGTTTAATAACCTCATTAATAGATGGCGAAAGTATAAAAAACTAAGAAAACTGTAATTGCACTTCTACACAAATTAGGAAGTATAAGAACCTTATTAATAGATGGCGAAGGAATACCAACTTAGAAAACTGTAATTGCAGAACTATACAAATTAAGAAATGTAAGAACCTCATTAATAGATGGCGAAGAGATACCACCTTAGAAAACTGTAAATGCAATACTACAAAAATCATAAAGTTTAATAACCTCATTAATAGATGGCGAATGTATAAAAAACTAAGAAAACTGTAATTGCACTTCTACACAAATTAGGAAGTATAAGAACCTTATTAATAGATGGCGAAGGAATACCAACTTAGAAAACTGTAATTGCAGAACTATACAAATTAAGAAAAGTAAGAACCTCATTAATAGATGGCGAAGAGATACCACCCTAGAAAACTGTAAATGCAATACTACAAAAATCATAAAGTTTAATAACCTCATTAATAGATGGCGAAAGTATAAAAACTAAGAAAACTGTAATTGCACTTCTACACAAATTAGGAAGTATAAGAACCTTATTAATAGATGGCAAAGGAATACCAACTTAGAAAACTGTAATTGCAGAACTATACAAATTAAAAAAAATAAGAACCTCATTAATAGATGGCGAAGAGATACCACCTTAGAAAACTGTAAATGCAATACTACAAAAATCATAAAGTTTAATAACCTCATTAATAGATGGCGAAAGTATAAAAAACTAAGAAAACTGTAATTGCACTTCTACACAAATTAGGAAGTATAAGAACCTTATTAATAGATGGCGAAGGAATACCAACTTAGAAAACTGTAATTGCAGAACTATACAAATTAAGAAAAGTAAGAACCTCATTAATAGATGGCGAAGAGATACCACCTTAGAAAACTGTAAATGCAATACTACAAAAATAATAAAGTTTAATAACCTCATTAATAGATGGCGAAAGTATAAAAAACTAAGAAAACTGTAATTGCACTTCTACACAAATTAGGAAGTATAAGAACCTTATTAATAGATGGCGAAGGAATACCAACTTAGAAAACTGTAATTGCAGAACTATACAAATTAAGAAAAGTAAGAACCTCATTAATAGATGGCGAAGAGATACCACCTTAGAAAACTGTAAATGCAATACTACAAAAATCATAAAGTTTAATAACCTCATTAATAGATGGCGAAAGTATAAAAAACTAAGAAAACTGTAATTGCACTTCTACACAAATTAGGAAGTATAAGAACCTTATTAATAGATGGCGAAGGAATACCAACTTAGAAAACTGTAATTGAAGAACTATACAAATTAAGAAATGTAAGAACCTCATTAATAGATGGCGAAGAGATACCACCTTAGAAAACTGTAAATGCAATACTACAAAAATCATAAAGTTTAATAACCTCATTAATAGATGGCGAAAGTATAAAAAACTAAGAAAACTGTAATTGCACTTCTACACAAATTAGGAAGTATAAGAACCTTATTAATAGATGGCGAAGGAATACCAACTTAGAAAACTGTAATTGCAGAACTATACAAATTAAGAAATGTAAGAACCTCATTAATAGATGGCGAAGAGATACCACCTTAGAAAACTGTAAATGCAATACTACAAAAATCATAAAGTTTAATAACCTCATTAATAGATGGCGAAAGTATAAAAAACTAAGAAAACTGTAATTGCACTTCTACACAAATTAGGAAGTATAAGAACCTTATTAATAGATGGCGAAGGAATACCAACTTAGAAAACTGTAATTGCAGAACTATACAAATTAAGAAATGTAAGAACCTCATTAATAGATGGCGAAGAGATACCACCTTAGAAAACTGTAAATGCAATACTACAAAAATCATAAAGTTTAATAACCTCATTAATAGATGGCGAAAGTATAAAAACTAAGAAAACTGTAATTGCACTTCTACACAAATTAGGAAGTATAAGAACCTTATTAATAGATGGCGAAGGAATACCAACTTAGAAAACTGTAATTGCAGAACTATACAAATTAAGAAATGTAAGAACCTCATTAATAGATGGCGAAGAGATACCACCTTAGAAAACTGTAAATGCAATACTACAAAAATCATAAAGTTTAATAACCTCATTAATAGATGGCGAAAGTATAAAAACTAAGAAAACTGTAATTGCACTTCTACACAAATTAGGAAGTATAAGAACCTTATTAATAGATGGCGAAGGAATACCAACTTAGAAAACTGTAATTGCAGAACTATACAAATTAAGAAAAGTAAGAACCTCATTAATAGATGGCGAAGAGATACCACCTTAGAAAACTGTAAATGCAATACTACAAAAATCATAAAGTTTAATAACCTCATTAATAGATGGCGAAAGTATAAAAACTAAGAAAACTGTAATTGCACTTCTACACAAATTAGGAAGTATAAGAACCTTATTAATAGATGGCGAAGGAATACCAACTTAGAAAACTGTAATTGCAGAACTATACAAATTAAGAAAAGTAAGAACCTCATTAATAGATGGCGAAGAGATACCACCCTAGAAAACTGTAAATGCAATACTACAAAAATCATAAAGTTTAATAACCTCATTAATAGATGGCGAAAGTATAAAAAACTAAGAAAACTGTAATTGCACTTCTACACAAATTAGGAAGTATAAGAACCTTATTAATAGATGGCGAAGGAATACCAACTTAGAAAACTGTAATTGCAGAACTATACAAATTAAAAAAAATAAGAACCTCATTAATAGATGGCGAAGAGATACCACCTTAGAAAACTGTAAATGCAATACTACAAAAATCATAAAGTTTAATAACCTCATTAATAGATGGCGAAAGTATAAAAAACTAAGAAAACTGTAATTGCACTTCTACACAAATTAGGAAGTATAAGAACCTTATTAATAGATGGCGAAGGAATACCAACTTAGAAAACTGTAATTGCAGAACTATACAAATTAAGAAATGTAAGAACCTCATTAATAGATGGCCGAAGAGATACCACCTTAGAAAACTGTAAATGCAATACTACAAAAATCATAAAGTTTAATAACCTCATTAATAGATGGCGAAAGTATAAAAAACTAAGAAAACTGTAATTGCAGAACTATACAAATTAGGAGGTATAAGAAACTTATTAAAAGATGGCGAAGGAATACCAACCTAGAAAACTGTAATTGCAGAACTATACAAATTAAGAAATGTAAGATCCTCATTAATAGATGGCGAAGAGATACCACCTTAGAAAACTGTAAATGCAATACTACAAAAATCATAAAGTTTAATAACCTCATTAATAGATGGCGAAAGTATAAAAAACTAAGAAAACTGTAATTGCAGAACTATACAAATTAAGAAATGTAAGATCCTCATTAATAGATGGCGAAGAGATACCACCTTAGAAAACTGTAAATGCAATACTACAAAAATCATAAAGTTTAATAACCTCATTAATAGATGGCGAAAGTATAAAAAACTAAGAAAACTGTAATTGCACTTCTACACAAATTAGGAAGTATAAGAACCTTATTAATAGATGGCGAAGGAATACCAACTTAGAAAACTGTAATTGCAGAACTATACAAATTAAGAAATGTAAGAACCTCATTAATAGATGGCGAAGAGATACCACCTTAGAAAACTGTAAATGCAATACTACAAAAATCATAAAGTTTAATAACCTCATTAATAGATGGCGAAAGTATAAAAAACTAAGAAAACTGTAATTGCACTTCTACACAAATTAGGAAGTATAAGAACCTTATTAATAGATGGCGAAGGAATACCAACTTAGAAAACTGTAATTGCAGAACTATACAAATTAAGAAAAGTAAGAACCTCATTAATAGATGGCGAAGAGATACCACCTTAGAAAACTGTAAATGCAATACTACAAAAATCATAAAGTTTAATAACCTCATTAATAGATGGCGAATGTATAAAAAACTAAGAAAACTGTAATTGCACTTCTACACAAATTAGGAAGTATAAGAACCTTATTAATAGATGGCGAAGGAATACCAACTTAGAAAACTGTAATTGCAGAACTATACAAATTAAGAAAAGTAAGAACCTCATTAATAGATGGCGAAGAGATACCACCCTTAGAAAACTGTAAATGCAATACTACAAAAATCATAAAGTTTAATAACCTCATTAATAGATGGCGAATGTATAAAAAACTAAGAAAACTGTAATTGCACTTCTACACAAATTAGGAAGTATAAGAACCTTATTAATAGATGGCGAAGGAATACCAACTTAGAAAACTGTAATTGCAGAACTATACAAATTAAGAAAAGTAAGAACCTCATTAATAGATGGCGAAGAGATACCACCTTAGAAAACTGTAAATGCAATACTACAAAAATCATAAAGTTTAATAACCTCATTAATAGATGGCGAAAGTATAAAAAACTAAGAAAACTGTAATTGCACTTCTACACAAATTAGGAAGTATAAGAACCTTATTAATAGATGGCGAAGGAATACCAACTTAGAAAACTGTAATTGCAGAACTATACAAATTAAGAAATGTAAGAACCTCATTAATAGATGGCGAAGAGATACCACCTTAGAAAACTGTAAATGCAATACTACAAAAATCATAAAGTTTAATAACCTCATTAATAGATGGCGAAAGTATAAAAAACTAAGAAAACTGTAATTGCACTTCTACACAAATTAGGAAGTATAAGAACCTTATTAATAGATGGCGAAGGAATACCAACTTAGAAAACTGTAATTGCAGAACTATACAAATTAAGAAATGTAAGAACCTCATTAATAGATGGCGAAGAGATACCACCTTAGAAAACTGTAAATGCAAATATCTACAAAAATCATAAAGTTTAATAACCTCATTAATAGATGGCGAATGTATAAAAACTAAGAAAACTGTAATTGCACTTCTACACAAATTAGGAAGTATAAGAACCTTATTAATAGATGGCGAAGGAATACCAACTTAGAAAACTGTAATTGCAGAACTATACAAATTAAGAAATGTAAGAACCTCATTAATAGATGGCGAAGAGATACCACCTTAGAAAACTGTAAATGCAATACTACAAAAATCATAAAGTTTAATAACCTCATTAATAGATGGCGAAAGTATAAAAACTAAGAAAACTTTAATTGCACTTCTACACAAATTAGGAAGTATAAGAACCTTATTAATAGATGGCAAAGGAATACCAACTTAGAAAACTGTAATTGCAGAACTATACAAATTAAAAAAATAAGAACCTCATTAATAGATGGCGAAGAGATACCACCTTAGAAAACTGTAAATGCAATACTACAAAAATCATAAAGTTTAATAACCTCATTAATAGATGGCGAAAGTATAAAAACTAAGAAAACTGTAATTGCACTTCTACACAAATTAGGAAGTATAAGAACCTTATTAATAGATGGCGAAGGAATACCAACTTAGAAAACTGTAATTGCAGAACTATACAAATTAAGAAATGTAAGAACCTCATTAATAGATGGCGAAGAGATACCACCTTAGAAAACTGTAAATGCAATACTACAAAAATCATAAAGTTTAATAACCTCATTAATAGATGGCGAATGTATAAAAAACTAAGAAAACTGTAATTGCACTTCTACACAAATTAGGAAGTATAAGAACCTTATTAATAGATGGCGAAGGAATACCAACTTAGAAAACTGTAATTGCAGAACTATACAAATTAAGAAATGTAAGAACCTCATTAATAGATGGCGAAGAGATACCACCTTAGAAAACTGTAAATGCAATACTACAAAAATCATAAAGTTTAATAACCTCATTAATAGATGGCGAATGTATAAAAAACTAAGAAAACTGTAATTGCACTTCTACACAAATTAGGAAGTATAAGAACCTTATTAATAGATGGCGAAGGAATACCAACTTAGAAAACTGTAATTGCAGAACTATACAAATTAAGAAATGTAAGAACCTCATTAATAGATGGCGAAGAGATACCACCTTAGAAAACTGTAAATGCAATACTACAAAAATCATAAAGTTTAATAACCTCATTAATAGATGGCGAAAGTATAAAAAACTAAGAAAACTGAATTGCACTTCTACACAAATTAGGAAGTATAAGAACCTTATTAATAGACGGCGAAGGAATACCAACTTAGAAAACTGTAATTGCAAATATCCGCGATTTAAAACTTTCAGAAACTGATTAATAGATGTCATACCAATTTAGAAAACTGTAATTGCAAATATCTGCTATTTAAAACTTTCAGAAACTGATTAATAGATGGCGAAGGCATACCAACTAAGAATTTGTAATTGCAACTCTACACAAATAAAAAGTTTAAGAACTTTATTAGTAGGTGGCGATGGTATACCAACTTAGAAAACTTTAATTGCAACATTACACAAATAAAAAATTTAAGAACCTGGCGAAGATACACTTTATAAGGTAACTGTATTTGTTACATAACCTCCCAAGATCATTAATAGATAATAGTGATAATACCATTGTATAAACAGTCTTTTTATACAATGATAATACGTTAGTATATATGCTCGAAGGCCATACCCAAACGGTTAGAGTGCGCATGGAGTGACTTAGAGTGCACCGAGTGAACAACCCGAACGCTCCTATAATGTACGAGTTGGTTTAAGGCAAGAACGATAAACATTTACCAGGATTGCCTAATCGGGCTGATTTGTCCGCCAGCTGTGTGACGTCACTGCAGTCCTTCATTATAACGTTTACCATATATATGCATGGAAATAATAGGAATTAGACAGTATTTTTATGATTTCTGTAATACTAACGTACCACTATTTGGATTTTTAAGATTAAACACTTATAATTTATAATAAATATTCCCATAAAATCGTTTTAATACGGCCGAGGACTGCAGTGACGTCACGTGCGATCGATTTTTTGGCGAACGTACGTCTTATGGGATTAAGCAATCCTGGTAAATTTTTTATCATTCTTGGGTTTAAGGTTTAACCTCCAAAATACAAAGGTTTAAGTTTAAGGTTTACGTTCAATGTTTATAGTCTCATCGAATATGATGATTAAAAAAGTGGTAGAAATTATAAGTCCGTGCTAATTTTAATATAATACCAGATAATACTTTCACTTTCATCACGCTGATCATATCGCAAGAATCTTTTAGTGTTGATGCTTTACTCAAAGTAGTGTTTTGTTTGTGTTATAATTATTTACCAATGAAATCGATGTCAAAAAATGAAGAGCAATATGGTTTACGAAAACTTTTTGCAACACAGACGACAAGAAATATCCAACTTTTTATGGTTATCCAGACGATTGGATCTCAAACAATCGTTTAATCAAAATAAACATAGACCCACTCCGCGATCGCACAAAGAAGCAGTTTTGAAATGTCCGCAAATCCAAAACCTAATGAATCAAGTAAGTCCTAAATTAAAATACACCATAGGAGATTTTTAAAGTAATAAAGTCAAACTTTCAATCTTTAGATTAGCTTTAAAGAAAACGTACCGAAATCAACCTTGGAATCACAGGTGCGAGCAATTTTAGACGAAATAGGTTACGATAGAAAGATGAAAGTGATTAGATGGCTAGGTCTAATTTTAACGAAAATATGTTTGAGGGTCCTTACGGGCATTTACGTCAACGTGGAACAAGTCAAACAGGTCAGAATCTTATTTAATTCTAAAAATTGCTATAAAAATTAATCGTTATTATCATATTTTTATTGATTAACAATGGGAGTAGGTTTTAGTAGTTTGAAGCTGATAAAAATGATTTGCTTTGGTACATAAAAAAAGTTATTTAAGTTTAATCCTTTTGTTATCTTTTATCTCACTTTGCTATTGAAAGATTATGATTTTAATAGCTATTATTAAATACTTTAACAAGTTTACTAATCTATAGGGCAGGATTTGAAATTGAAACACAATCCTTAAATTTTAGAAGCTTTTATAAATAATTTAATAATACAAGATTTACTCACTGTACAATGTGGATTAATCTTGATGTCCTGATCAAAATTTCAAAGAATTTCCATTTTAGATTAGAAACGCGATGGGAGATTGCCCTGTGGTCTTCGTACCGACCCATCGAAGTTATGGAGATTTCATAATGATGTCCTATGTAACTTTTACTTATGACATTGAATTACCGGCGATAGCAGCCGGAATGGGTAAATTAATAAAAAATAATGAAAAAATTACTGGTTAATGTAATTTTGTTTTTAAATTAGATTTCCACGGTATGTGGGGAATGGGAACCTTGCTCAGAGATACTGGAGCCTTTTTTATGAGACGTTCTTACAACAATGATCACTTGTATTGGACCACGTTTCGACAATACATCAATCAACTCATCACCAAAGGGGATCTACCATTGGAATTCTTCATAGAAGGCACCAGGAGTAGAAGCAACAAGTCTCTACCACCAAAATATGGTAAGTTTATTCTGTCTTTCGTCATTACTGCTGCTTGTATTTTGATTTTTTGTGTTTTTTAGTAGAAAATCCATAATTTGTTATTGATCTTTATCTTTTTGTCTCTATTCTATTAAACTTCTATTCCCATTGTCCATTTCCCCTATGTATTTATTTATTAACAAATTTTCTTTTTAGGTTTATTGACAATGATTCTGAAAACGTTTTTTCTATCCCAAGTACCTGATATTCTTTTTGTACCGATTAGTATTAATTATGACAGGATATTAGAGGAAAATTTGTTTGCTTTCGAGTTGCTGGGTGTGCCCAAACCCAAGGAGAGCACTTCTGTAGGTATTCAATGATTTTGATATTCAGTTTTTCAGTTTTTGTATTTTAAAACATTTTTAATTTTTTTTTTAATGGGTTTTAAATATCAAGTTTTAACTTTTTCTACAAAAATTTGAGTTAAAATATCAAGTTTACAGCAAAAAATGATATAAACCAACATTTTTAGGCCATTATTGTTCATTTTATGTGAAAAATTAAATTTTGAAGAAATTGTTTGCTTTAATCATCAAAAGTATCAATTTTTATTACAAGCATTTTAAGAAATTTCAATTTTTTTTGATCAATTCGTATTTTTCCTTCAATTCATGTAAAAAAATGTTTTTAGGCGTTATTTTTTTTTTCAAAATCCATCAACTTCTTTTCGTTTAGGGTCTGTTCAAATCGATGAAAATCTTGAAAGAGAACTTCGGCAACATCTACGTCCACATGGACAAACCGATATCAGCCAGAAGCTTCTTCCAAGATAAAATCGACCGTAGCGTCCACAATTTCAACTCATTGTACCAACAAGAAATCACGGAACACGAAAAAAACCAACTACCCTCCCTGGCTTACGAAATCCTAAGCCGACATCAAAAATCATCGATAACCTCTGTCTTCAATTTGATCGCTTTTATCCTAAATGACAATTTATCCAACGAAAAACCGTCTCTAACTTTACAACAACTCCAAGTAGAAGTACAATGGTTGGAGAACGTCGTTCTTACTCTGGGCGGATTCGTCCATCGCGCCATCGACTTGCGGAGCAGCGTCGAAGACTCTCTAAACATCCATAAAAACTTGATAACGATCGACCAACATCGTACATTGAGTTTAGTCGAGACCAGGGTGAACCAGCAGGTTTTTAATCCGAAACGTTTGAAGGGGCACGCTTTCAGCGACTCCCTAATGACCCGATCGGTTCCTTTTGTCACTTTGCAGATCTACACCAACCAAATACTGCATTATTTCGTCGATCTGAACGTTATTTTGGTTTGTTTGGAAGGTGGATCGATCGATAAGGGTAAGTTCAAGGTTTCGGGTGGGAAAAACTAGGAGAAATTAGTTCGGGAGAAATTAGTTTCTTTTGCTTGCAGATATTGTTTTTTATTTGGAAATTATTTTAGAGGCTTCTGGATTATATTTAAATAATATTTTTTGGGTTTTCTTACAAAACGATTATTAAACTTGGTTTATGCCTATTTTCCTTTATTATGTTTTCAATATTTTTCTCTATTACCATTTTATGCCATCTAAACTTCAAATATCTATCGTTTTATCGTTGTTTAAAATTGCTCCAATTCCAGGATTCTCTCTCTATAATTTTTAAGTTTTTCCTCAAAATCAAAATATACTTAGTATAATTTCCAGAATTTTTTTCACTATTTTTTTTTTAAATTATACCATTTCAACGTTTTTCCTATCGATTTTCCTCGATAGCCAGTTTGGCTCTCACTATTTCCTCAAAACTTTATAATTTTTAACATTCTCATTGTATAACTTGAATATGTGGATAATTTAATAGTTTCAACTCTTCACAGTATTTGCATTGTATAGTTTCCAGACATTTCTTCAGTTTGTCTTCAAAAGTGTTTTTAAAATTTTACTGTTTATTTTTTTCTCAAAACCAATTCTTTTATATACGGGGTGATCCGTTAAAGGTAGCGAGCGGCCATATCTCATAATATATTTGAGAAAAAAAAAATCATGATAAAAGTCGCCAAGAGAAATTGCTGTAAATTATTTTCGAGTTTGTCAAACGTCCGCTAGAGAGCGTAAAAACCAACACCAAGTAGAAAAATGGGATTTGTATAGAATTTTGCATAATGAAAGTATGTCGATGATATCATTTTCATATTTACTGACCATTTCCCCATATTTTTTGTCTAAAACGGTTTGTTCTATCTATCAAAATAAAGCGGTGGTGGAAGTTCAATTTTTTTTATAAACAAACTAAGATTTCTCCCGTTTTTTTTGACCGATTTGGCCGCTCGCTACCCTTAACGGATCACCCTGTACATTTTCCTTAACACTACAATTTTTAAGGTTTTTTTTTGTGGATGTTTCTTAAAACTATAAGTTTTTCCATCATTTTCACTCAAAATTGTAAATTTGTTAATGTTTTTGTTAAAACTGTCCAATATCCAGACTTTTCTGTTGTGTTTTTTTTTCTCATAAATGCACGATTTTCAGACATTTTCTTTTATTTTTTACTCAAATCTATACCATTCCCAGGTTTTTCCATCGTTTTCCCTCAAATCTATAAAGTTGATGAGATCTTTCTCAAAATTGTCCAATATCCAAATTATTCTGTATTTTTTTTATTCTTCATTACTGTCCAATTTTCAGGTTATTTTCTCGTATTTTTTTAAGCTGTACGACAGTAGTCCCAAAGTTATCTGATTAACTCCTAAATTAATTAAAAAAAGTGTATTGCTTCAGCCAAAACGTTTTAATAAAAAATTTACTTGATATTTTAATACATTTAACAAATAGTTGAAATATTTTCATTGTATTTTAATTTATAAACATTATCGGTGACGGTACTATAATACTAACCAAGTAAATTGAATAGACTTCAAATTTAACTGAAAACCAAATTTCGATTAAATTGAATTTCAAACTAACTTCTACTGTAATAAGAATTGCATGTAAAACGGTAATTTTGTTAGAGTTCTAACCCGTACATCGTTTAAATATATGTGTATGTTATTTTTAGATGAACTATTTGACAAGTATCACTTTTTGAGATCTCTATTTGCAAGGGAATTCGTTATTTTTACTGCTGAGGATAAGACGGTGTGTGTTTTACTTTTAATATTTTCAATGTTTCTTTCATTTGTACATACCTAGTTACTAACTTTTGTTTGTTTTTCCTTTCCTTTAGTTTAGTTTATTAGAAGAAAAGGTGGTGGTAAGGCGCAAAAAGTAGAATATTTAGTATTTTTAACTTTATTTTAATAAAAAAAAATTAATCGTAAAAGTAATAAATTTTGCATGAAATAATAATAATAGTTAAATATTTACCGAAACAAAATTTACAAAATGGATTCCAGTTCACTTTCATAATTTCTTTTTGAAACTAACTAAAACTTTGCTCATGATTTCATCAGTTTCTGTACTAAATTGTATAATGTGTTGCCGACATTACTCTTTTAATCTAAAAGATTTTTCAGTAAAAATAAAAGATATTTTATGTTTTTTAAAGGTACTCGTACATTTCAGCCTTTTTCCTGCAAGTCTATTTTGAATTGCTAGCAAATTTTGACCATGCCTTCGTACATTGCCGCAACTTTTGAGATTTTTTTCTCGTCATTTGACAAGTGTTGTCAGTTTCTGAATATTTGAGGTTACGTTACCTTTAATTTAAAACATGGATTTTCATACAAATACAAACTGTAAGTTCACACGAACTTCGGAATAAACATATAGATATTATCATAAAATACTTCAATGTTTATTATGCTTATAGGACAACAGGATAGAATCACCTGACGTAAACTGACATTTCTGCCAACATAGATTTTGGGTTGTTCGATCAAAATTCCCTAAAAACAGGCGAGATTGCGCGGATATGACCTTGAATAAATAGCCTAACCTAACCTAAATAGAAATGGTTCTATACTTTTGTGCGCCTTTTTGTTGCAGTCAAAAGTCTGAAACGCATGCGCAGTTGTTTCACAAAAAAAGCTAGCAATAGAATTGCGAGCAAAAGGCTGAAATGTACGAGTACCTTAATTCACTAAAGGTATGTAGATAGACTAGATAAAGTAGGACGAGATCAAAATTTCATTGCAGTTTGATTAAAGAAAGAAATAAAGAAAGTTTTCTTATCGAAACGCACGTGTATGTTATGAGATCTTATTACGTGCATGTTATTGTTAAATGTCACTTACACGTAATGTCAACAGTGCGATTTTTGACGTTCACCGCCACCATTTTATTGCCACATTAAATTAATATACGAAAAATACGCTCCGAACTTTGAATCATATATTTTCATATTCGTGCAACGTTCGGTAACTGTAGAGGGCGCTGAATACTGACTTAAAATCCGGTGGCGTATCGTTTAAAAAAAATTCATTGAAACTTTATAAATTTTTAAAATAACAAAATAGTATTTTTAGATTTTTTTACTCATTATTGTATTTAATATATGGTCGAAGTTCGGCGTTTGTTTTTAATATACATTTTTATGTCAAAATTATTTATTAAAGGTACTCGTACATTTCAGCCTTTTCCTGCAAGTCTATTTTGAATTGCTAGCAAATTTTTACTATGCCTTCGTACATTGCCGCAACTTTTGAGATTTTTTTTTCGTCATTTAACAACTGTTGTCATTTTCTGAATATTTGAGGTTACGATTTAGATATTTTCAAAACAACTTTTCATGCAAATACAAACTGTAAGTACACACGAACTTCGGAATAAGCATGTAAATATTATCATAAGATACTTCAATGATTATTATCCTTATAGGATCATAGGATAACAGAATAGAATCAGCTGACGTAAACTGACATTTCTGCCAACATAGATTTTGGGTTGTTCCATCAAAATTCCCTAAAAACAGGCGAGATTGCGTGCATTTGACCTTGAATAAATAGAAATGGTTCTATAATTTTGTGTGCCTTTTTGTTGTAGTCAAAAGTCTAAACTAAAAGGCATGCGCAGTTGTTTCACATAATAAGTTAGCAACAGAATTGCGAGCAAAAGGGTGAAATGTACGAGTTACTTTAATTTATTGTTGTTGTGAATTATAAATAATTTTAGGTGTTCGATGTAGCGGTCAATAATGCTTTCGCTCTAAATCTGATCGAAAAATCAGATGGATATTATCGAATGGGAAGTAATGAAAAACTTGGAGAGTTGATAAAAAATGCGTTTGTTGCGTTTTATTTATCCTATCACGCTTTATTTATAGTTTTACAAGTAAGTTTTTCTAATAAAAAAGTACTCCGTATATATGTGTATTATGTTTTAGCAATTACCTGAAAGTATTGACGAAAAATCAGTCTTAGTTAATGCTCAAAAATTGTTAGAAAAAGCAGTGTTGGAATTGAACGTACATCCTTACTCTTTGAATTTGGATACTCTGGGTAATTGTTTGAGCAGTTTATGTGATTTGGGTGTTTTATCCAAAAAGAGAAGGTAATAATTTATTTTTAAATATAAAGTTTGTATAGTTAAAGTTGGTTTTTTGTTTTTAGTAATAATAAAATGGTTTACGAAACTGATAAAAACAAGTTAGGTTTAATTAAAGCAAATTTTGGTAAGTATTTGTGTGTTTTTTTTTATGATTAAATTTTATGCAAAAATTATTATTTTTAGAATTGTACATTCCCCAGTGTCTTTTCGATTTACATTACGAGGTTGCTAAAGAACAAATACCGAATAAGTTGTAAGGTTTTTTAAATCTTGACGAATTGTGTTGTTTTTTTTATGAAAATAAATTGTTTTTTATTACTTTTAAAAGTGTTTCATTTAAATTCTACACGAGTAACCCATAATTGTGCTCCTTAATTCTTAATCGACACAGTTTAACAGGGAAACAAAAAATATTACAAAGCTAATAGTCGGTTGCAGTGAACAATAGGTACACACGAATTTCGAAATTTAATAACTTGAAAATTAAAGGGTTAAAGTACAAGGGTTTTTTCATTTAAGTAGTGGTATTCCTGGGTAGCAATACGTTGTGTTCCATTGAAAAAAATAGACATAAATTAGCAGTGGAAGGGAAAAATTCAAAAATATTTGTGCATGAGTATTAAATAAAGAGATAGGTCCATTCAACTTAACTACTACTACATTAACCTTAAAAAATAAGACTTTGTTATCATTAAAAACCATAATTAGAATTTATTTTTTACTAAGTTTTCTTTTAAAAACATTCAGGGATATATAACAATAAAAAAAGCCAACAACAAAAAGACACTTTATTTATTAAAACCATCGTATTAATGGCACTTATCACTGATAAAAAGTATTATTAAACTATTCTCATATCAAGCTCGACGATGCGTTTTTAAATGTCTCACTAAATGAGCCTTCTGTGAAAACCGCTTATTACAAATTTCACACAAATAAGCTTTCTCTCCTGTATGTATCAACATGTGTTGGTAGAGTTGTCCTTTTGTAGAAAACGCCTTCCCACACTGATCGCAGTGATAATTCTTCTCCCCTGTATGAATTTTAGTGTGAGTATTCAAATTACTAGAACTAGCAAACCTAAAACAAATAAAATAAAAATCCACTATAAAACTAACAAAATTATCATACCTTTTAGTGCAATAAGTGCATCCGTATGGCCTCTCTGATGTATGAATAGCAATTGTATGTTTGGTTAATTGTTGAGCGGTGGCAAAAGCTTTATTACAAGCCGCGCAAATATGGTTCTTCTCCCCTGTATGCGTCCTCATGTGCGTATGAAGATGCCCGCCGTTTATGAACCTCTTTTCACACAAATGACAAATGTATGGTCTTTCCCCAGTGTGAATTCTAATATGATGAACTAAACCGGGTTTCGTTCGAAATATTTTCCCGCACGTGTTACACTGATGTTGTTTCACTTTTTTTGTTTTCTTTGAATTTAATAAAAGCATATCATCTAACTAAAATAACAACAAAATAATATATCAAAATAAATTAATTACATACCTTTACTTCTTGTTTATCACCATCGAAATTCGTATCAAGTTCCACTAGATTATTCCTATGAATCTCAAAAACTGATGTGTCTGCTCCACTTTCTAACTGCACTGATTGTAATATTTGTGGATCAGTTGGTTCGACTAAATGATTTTGTATTTCTGTTACGTTTACGTTATTTTGGGGGTCACTATTTGTAGTTCTCGTTCCACCATCGTTATTTTCAAATGTATTACTTCGATTAACATCTTTGAACTCCACAAATCCAGTAAAATCTGGGGTGGAAGGTAAATTGTGAAAACTTTCGAAGCATTGTCGTAATTTTGCGTCTGAGGACTCGCATTGTGTTTTAAACTGGAATGCTACGTTTAATTTAGACAAACATTTCTGGCATATATACGGTGGCAATCCATCACCTTGAAGGACCTAAAATACAGAACCTTTTATAAGGCAGCATTAGGTTTCGTAAGAATTCGTACTGAAACCAGAATTTTTCTATAATTTTAATTCATGTTTTGCACTATTAGTTTCGATTTCCTTACTTGCACTGCAGCACAAGCCATTATTAGTATCGAAAAGTGGGGTGGTTTTATTGGATCGAATATCGGCATAAGTTTGGGACCTTTTTCCAAGCATATACGGCATATGTTATTTATATTTATAGTTAAATAGTGATACAACTCATTAGAATGTTGAAATTGTTTTTGATTATACGCCGCCATATTTGTGTATATTGATCAAAGATAATAACATGATATTGATAGTCAAATGTCATTTGTCATTAATGTAAACAGTGTCATTTGTCTTGTCTTGTTTTAGAAAAATCTTGAAATACAGACATATTTTTTTAAACACTCACCGTAGATTTTTTTATAACTTTTTATATTTAGTTCATGGAATATTTTATTACTACAATAAAAATTTGCATTACTAAAAAAGAAGGCTTTACTGCATAATTCCAATTCCTAAACTAGTTGAACCCCATCAGATCAGCTACAACGAACAAGCCTCGTCTGTCAAAGTCAATTATGTCACTTATGTCAACTATCGGGTGACAATTTGCAAAAATAATTTTAGCAATCTGTGGGGTTGTTTTTAATAAAAATGTCGTAGGTTTAATAATAGCATTATTACGAATAATCCATGATCTGATCAAATCTAGTTTACATCGAAACTGCATTTGTGTGCAGTAAATATAATGTAAACAACACGAATCTTGTAAGTAACAACATTTTGAATAATTTCTTTATTTAGGACTCTGCATGTTTTCAGGATATTTTAAACACCATGCAAACGCATTTAACACCGAAACAAAGATGAATATATTTTATTTACAAAAGTGCTTTAAAATATTGCTATGCTTGGTGTTAGTGTCCATGATCGTGGTTCTGTTTCTACAGAGCCAATATATATCAATAAAAGTTCATAGATTGTTCTACCGAGCGGATACGATTAGCTGTTATAGAATTCAAACGCCTTCTCTCCCCGATATAACGGAAATATCACCGAGAAAAGGAAAATCTATATTTTTTCACGAAACTTCGTGTAGGTCATTTTTCGCTGACAAGATATTGATAAATTCTCGTCAAGCTTGTGCAGTGGAAAGTGCCGCACAATTAAATCCGAATTTCGATGTTTATTTACTTTTCACATCGCCAGGTTTGTTTAAATATGAGAGTGATGAATCTGATCGAATACTCAAAGCTTTACTAAGTTACAAAAATCTCAAAATGAGGCATTTAGATTATGAAAAATACGTCAAAGATACTCCATTGGAAGAGTTGTATAGATCTGGTAAAATAGACAATTCTTATTATCCACAATCTCATGCTAGTGATGTTCTCAGGTAAGTTTTCAAACCTTTAAATATACTATTATCAGTTAGTAACATTTTTGTTGACATTAGGTATCTTACTTTATGGAAATACGGAGGAATTTATCTAGATTTAGATGTAATCGTTACGAAATCTTTGGAAGAAATACCACCAAATTATTCAGGAATTGAATCAGATAAAAACGTAGCAGCGGGCGTAATGAGTTTCGACGCTATTGGCGAGGGTCACAAACTTGCAGAACGTTGCGTTAATGATCTGAAATTTAATTTTAACGGACAAGATTGGGGAAATAACGGCCCCGGAGTGATAACTAGGTTACTTAAATCTGTATGTAATGTAGAATTAGCTAAAGATATGGTAAACAATAAAAATTGCGGTGGTTTTACTGCCTACCCACCGAATATATTTTATCCAGTGCCTTGGCAAAAATGGAAAATGTATTTTGACGAAAATTCGACAGAGGCTGTGGTTAATTTGGCTAAAGACAGTCTAGCCATTCATGTTTGGAACAAGCATAGCGAACAAACCAAATTACCCTTAAATTCGAATGCTCCCTACATTCATTTCGCAAGGAAATACTGTCCTAGGGTGATGGCAGCACTCGATGAATATTTTTAAAAAGTATTTTGATTCTTTTTAATGTTATTTTTTACTAAAATAAATATTGTTATTCAATGTGTTCTTTTTTATTTTCGACAATTAATAAGGTTGTTAATTGATAACTTATACTAAAGATTCCTAAACCCATAACTAAAAATACTTACCAGCTGGTTTTTTGATGAATCGGCGAGTTTTTGAAAAGTTTTATTAAAAAGAACCATTCATCAAGATTTTACATCCGGTCTATTAATTGTTTGATATATTTATTTAATTTCCATCTCCGCGCAGTTATCGGTCTAGTTCGTTTCAAATCCAAGCAGCATTTAGTGGTTTATGCTATTTTTTACACATTTTTGTTGCAAGAAATGTTAATAATTTAAATACTAAGTAAGTGCAAAATAAATTCGATAAAACAATTTACTCCAAGTTTTGAAAACGACCAACAATACACAAACGTGTATTGTTGGTTGCCTATTATGTATGTTCATTTTGTGACAACTTGTCTTGAGTCGTACTAACTTAATGAAACCTTTTGTATCTAACCTACTTAAATATTAGCTTAGCGGAATCAAAATCATTTTAGTTCCTTCCTTCCTTCTCGCACTATTTTTCTATCATATTTAGGACAATTTCCGTAATTACAATTTGTATTATAATGTTAAAATTAATCAAGCCGTCTAATTACTCAAAGTTCAAATCTCGGAGATGAACGAAAAGGTTTCTTTAATCGTAAATAACCGTGTATTCTGACTCAAAATTTGTAGATGGCGCCATTCCGGTGGTGCATATTTGGGTAACCATCAACAAAAGTATGATAAAACTCTAAAAGAATTTGTTTACTCTTGGAACATAACTTTAAATACGTTTTTGGGAGTTTTGATCCAGTTCATCGAGACTAAACAATTTTTAGAAGGTCTATTTTCACAAATTAACATGGTTTACATCGCCAGTTTTACAGATATCTATCGAACAATTATTTAAAGTCTTGTTATAGACGGAGCATGACCAACAACTAAAACTAACAAGTTTAACACACCTTTATAATTTCGCATGTCTTTTTCCACCTACCAAATACAATTAATTCCGACTTAAAATGGCGTAACTGAAGCAATTATTACCCGTAAGACAAGTATAACGAAATCAACCCCCTAGCCACGACTTACGTCAACCTATTCAAACAAACAGATCATTTTTTTCGACATGGAAACGTTTGTCTTTTTGTTATTTGTTCGGATAATAGAAGCCACGGCATAGCTTATAAAAATTTTCACCCGTATTTTAACGGAAAGATTAACATTAGACACAGTTAATTTTGCACGCAGACCCTACGAACATTACGGCCATTGTGCGAAAGTTTTCCTATTTCTCCAGGGCCGTACCAGCAAACTCACCATGAAAAGATTAAACAACAAGAGTTAGAATCTTGTCCAGAAAATTGTGCTTTTTAATTTAAAATTTTTGGTATTTTTGACACTAATAGGTATGAAAATGTACTTAATGCTGCATAATTAGGTTAGATTTAATCATTTTTATCAAATACTGAGAGTAAATTTTGGTTTAATCATTCATAAAACGTAACTTTCTTAAAAATAACAACTCTTTGCTACGTATTTGTATAAAACAGATTTAAAAAAGTTTAGATACGGACCTGTAGTTAACTCTTAGTTGAAAAAAAGACGGAGAGCAGTTATATATCGCGTTACCTCCCGACAAAGATAGGGTATATTTAGCGTTCAGCTGTTCTTTTGCACGCTTCACGCCAGATTTTGATTTGGAATTCAATGTCTTTGAATTTTGATTAGCACGGGTGTCAAGAGACCACCCCGTTTAAGCGCACCACCCCAATGAGTGATGTTCGTGTACGTATATGTATATATGTGAACAGGAGGCTCCCAGAAATGTCAAAATTTATGGCGTTCAAGTCGCAATGATTGTTTTCGAAAATATTAACTATTACGAGCAAATGAAATATTGGTGTACCGAATATTAAGGGTACAACTGAATCTTTTTTTCTTCTCGTATTAAATTATTGGCAGAGGAGACGGTTAAGGATTTTTTTTTTGTTTGGACTTTTTCAAATTTTTCATACAATTTCCTAAAAAAGAATACGCGTTCAGAATCCTACTATCCTTGTGTTACGGGTGAATTTTTAAAGTTGATTCACGTTTTTAAGAATAAGACTACAATTATATTTCCATTTTTGATTAACGTACAGTAATAAATTCTAAAGAAAACTATGTAACATTTATAAAAATTGGAACTACCTCGGAATTACTACATTAAAAATTGTTAAAAAGTTCAGGTCCAGCTGTTTCCAGGATTCTCCAATTCTTTTCTTACTTTTTTTCTAAAATTATTCTGGTCCCAGATGTGGGGTTTCAGCTGAGCTTGTCTGGGTGACAGTGTTCTTCGCTAATTAATTTAGCTTGCCTAGGCATTCCCAAACTGATTATATGTGAGCTCAACGCCTTGATGACTACCAACAAGATCACAATCTCTTGAATGCGATAGGTTCTTTCAATATTGAATTCTGCACATCTTTCGATGGCACGGATTTTCGCTTGAAAGATGCTTGGATAAGCGCCCAATCTTTTTGCATATTTGGCTCATTACAAGCTATCAGAAACTATTTAAATTTCATTAAAATTTCGCAAGGTCTTTGGCCAAACTCAAAATTGCTGCATAATTTCAACAAATTGGTTCTAATCCCATAACTGACTTTAGAATTAGGTGATGAATCTATGTTTACATATAGAGCCAAAAAATCCTGCGTAAATATCAGTGAATAGCTCTCCGAATCATCTATTAATTTTTGCTTTTATTCTATTCTGTCCCATACCAATTTTCTATAGGAAAATAATAAACGTACAACCAGTTGATATCTTAACAATCTCATTTTGCGACTAAGCATGATTTTCTGGATTTGCTCGATATTTCCTTGAGAAATTGCCTCATTTGGCCCAATGAGCGTTTAGCATCAATTGCATAAATTTGACAACTTTTAGATTTTGCATACCACCGAAAAATTGTTGTTTTCACAAGGCAAAGTCTATACAAATTTTGGTACTTTTAAATCTTGATAGGCCTTCTGGGTTAGACCTGTGACTTCTTGAACAACTCTAATAAAATAGAGGAACAAAGAGCTTACTGAAGAGTATACCAAAGGAAGCATACCTAGGAATAAATGGTTACAAAATGTAGAAAAAAGAAGAAGAAAACTATAGAATGGGAAACTAAAATATTGGAGGTGTACTTTTCCAATACAGAAAATCAAAAATCTGTATAAATTACAGGGCATGCAATTTTTTAATCCAAATTCTCAGTTAGGTACAGATTTCCTTACAGGTTATAAATAAGAGTGAAGCTGAAACTGATAAGGTTTGAATCTGTAAGCTGGACTCTTACATTTCTGGATTCAAAATAGCAAATTTTAAATCTCTTAAAGTATTCACCTATAGAGTAGATCAAAAGTAAAGGAAAACATTTTCTTTCCTTCCCTGTATGTGAGATAGAACTAAATTATTTTGAATCAGAATAATAACATTAAATAATTCATAATTTTGGATTGATAGATTGATCGTGTCAAATCCAGCAAATTTGACATTTCCGTGTTTGATTTTTCAGAAATTGAACTAAGTATGAAAGTTGTTTAATCACCAGTAATTAATGATTTTAGAATAAAGGATTGTATGTGGAATTCCACATAGAAAAAAATAAAAAAAAATGATGATAGGAAGAAAATAGAATAATACTTTTATCACAAAAGGAGTTTCTATATCAATGACAGCTGTTTCGTTTCATCTCCAGATTAATGTTTCAAATTGTGGAAGTTTTCTAATTTCAAATCAAGTTATTTACTATATCAAAACTTTTCTGGGAAGTCAAAAGATCTATAAAATGAACTGAAAGTTCGATTAATAAATAAAAGGAGTTTAGAGAGCTTACAAGCTGTCTCAAAATCAATTTAAAAAAAAAACACACAGAAGGGAGGATATCTATTTTCTAAAAAATAGCGATTAAAAGCCGTCTATTTAGCGTTTTAACGATTCCCTGTAATTATATATATCGATGATGTAGGCAGCTGTATATAATATTGGAGTATAACAACTTTTTAAGTATAAAAATACATTTCCAACTAAACTAAAACACTGCAGAGAACAGTAAAAATCTCTAGTAGGTAGAGGAGTATTGTTAAAACAATGAAAATGATTAATATTTTGTTTCGTCGGTGAAGCAAAAGCATTTTTAGATTAGCGTGAAGTTTGCACGCTCACGTGCCCATTCCAAAAATGATTGGTTCGCTGCAAAAAAATCGCCTGTAAATATGCCGCTGAATTTTACTGTATTTTATTCCAGTCTATACGAACAAATACATATAATAAATAATAATAATATATAGGGTGGGGGTGTTTCAAACCATATTAACATTGTCTACGATCTAAAAACAATTTCCTAAATTTTTTAAACGAGTATCCACCTGGAAAAATCAGGAAAATGGAAATTAACCTAAAAAAGATTGGAAATATTAAGGAATTTTAAGTTGGCACCAAAAAGAACTGAAATGTCGGGAAAATTGTAAATAATCAGTAAAAGGTCAGGAAATTTCAAATAGGAGGCTGGAAAAATGAAAAAAAAAAATATTCATAGGAACAGTTTGGATTTTATAAAGTTGTTGTGCTATCTTCATAAAAACAAGTTAGGTTTGTGGTGAGTGGGTCTATAAAGCAATCCACTGGGACTCGCAAGGGTCTATTGTGGCTCACACCTATTCAGATTTCACAAAACAAATTAAGCTTATTAACAAAGCCGAATAATTTACATGGTGAATGATATTTCTGGACCGACAGTCCAAGTTTATTCAGAGGACAGTGGCCTGTTAAAAGACCTGTTAGACAACGTAGGTCCTGTCTGCTATAGTTTGGAGACAATCTTTGAAGGACGTATAAAAGCCTTTGAATGAACCAATCCTGGTAAATTATGTCAGAAGTCTGATGGTCTTCCTGTTGTCCAGGTGATGCCAATTATAGGTTCTGGTCCAATAGAAATACGTGCAGCACCTCCCCTTGCAACAGTCTGCATTCTCATTTCCATTCAATCCAGAATTGTCAGGAATCCAGACCAGAAATGTTTTATAGAGTTCTGCTATTGCGGAGAACCTTTTTTATTGTTGTTATTGTTCACAAAGAGCTGCCTACCACAATTACTACAAGATCTTAACTGCAGTGTCGATCATGTCATTCCTGACGTAAGCATCTCTGGTATGAGGACATACCTGCAAAATCACCAGGAATCTGATACAAGCTGAGAAGAACATTTGTATCCGCCAAACAGTTTGATGTGGCGGAGATATGGTTTGCAAAACTTGAAGATCATCCTATTTAGAGCTCTGCTAGATTAAGATTATGGTGATGGAAAATAGAAACAATAATAAGTGAATCAACATAAACTAAGCTTTTATTCTAGTTTTTGAAGATTGACGTTAATTGTACAACTGCTGTTGCCAGCAATATGTATTAATGGAGTTGTTGATGGATTTACCTACAGTATTTTCTGTAATCGCGGAAGACGTGAGGCTGTGATGTAGAACTTCAACAAAAGTTTCGCCCCTTTGGATCATTCTTGCATTCTTGTTTTTGCCTTCAACCGACTCTTCTATATACTTTTCTGCAACTGAAGAACTCTTCCATTCACCGTGCTGTTTTGGAACTTTAAGGTCAGCTCCTGCATTGGCCAACAACGTTGAGGATGTCCTCCTGAAGCAATGACCTGTATACTTTCCTTGTTGGTCTAGTTTTAAAAACTCAGCTATTTTCTTAGGTGCTCCGCCAACAGTATGTATACCAGCTCTTTGAGACAGACATTTTCCTTGTCTATAACCCACCAAAAAAGCTTTCAGGGAGACGTGTTACCGTAAATTCTTGTATTTCCTAAACACATTCAAATAGTGAACTTCATCACTGTTAATCACAGTGAAAGCTCGTTGAATATGCGTTTTTGTCTGGTTAATCTTAATTACTAGCTGAAATCCCGTATCCTCCACATCACTAACTTCTAAATTATAGATCTCTTCCCTTCGGCAACCTCCAGCAACTCCAAGTAATGCTATCACTTTGAGTAATAGATATTCTTTATATCTGGAGCGTCCCTCATGAAGCTTTCAATTTGATCCTTTGTCAGCACCTTCGACTGGTTTGGCTGATGGTCTACATTTTGTTTTTTCAAAAAAGCTCTCAACTTTGTGAAACTTGATCTGTTGACATTTTCATTAACCACAATCATTGAATTTACCATCGAGTATTTGGACCATAATGAAGAAGGGTTGAATGTTTTTGAATGAAAATTTAAACTGTTGAAAAGAATATTCTTTAAAAAAACTGTTCTTACCACATCCAAAAAGTAATCCAACATCACATTTTCATCAGCACTTCTTTTCAAATTGTGTTGTTCAAGCCAGTTGCAAAACATCGTATATTCTTTTTCATATCTTTTCGCAGACTTAACTGGAATAATTTGCCCTATTGCTTCCGCAGTTTTCTCAGCAATTTTATCTAATCTTAGATCCATTTTCTCCGCAGATATTTCGTGTGTGCAGAAAAATTCAATATATCTGCCTTTATTTACATTGTTACTTGGTAACCGCTGTTCATTTTTTATTTTTAAAGCAAATCAACCATGTTAAGAATAAATCAAGTAACATAATTTTTTCACAGCAGTCTACATGACTTCCTAATAAAATGATCAAATATGTCATTTCAGTTTAATATTTTATTGCGTTTAAAACCGAAGGCAATATAAAAAAAATATAATACGATACACGTCCGTAAAGTGATTATTACGGTACTTGATTAGATATTCTAAACATCTATCTCGTACCGTAATAAGTCACTTCCCTATTACTTCATATGTTTCTCTTGTTTATTCAGTTTTCTTTCATTAAAAATTCAAATTCAACTAATCTTTTCATTGATGAGTCTCTATAAAGGATTTACGAATCTCTAAATCGCAAAAGACGACCAATCTTGAAAGATTTAGGACACCCTGTATTATTTATAAACGTATTTGGCTTAAAAACACTTAAGCACCAATTTAAAAAAGAAAAGATGAATTAGACTTGTCCTTTTAACGTCTAACATAGCGTCCCGATTTCCATCAAACTATCGCGTTTATTGTTTTCTTTAAGTGAAATTCTGACGGCACTTTTGGGAGATTTTTCAAACTCTGCCACCCTTGGTTCGTTAGACAACTCCTACTTTTCAGCTTGTCTCATAAATTCATCATATATGTACGATATTTAAGTTCGTCTAGATATATATAAATTCTTTTTGTTCTATGCACAGGTCAGAACACTAATCTTCATCTACCTGTGCATCGAAATATAATTTCTGACTGGTTGATAAATCGAAACAATTAATATTACGGGGAATTAAACATTTAATTTTATTTTAAAAAAGCTGCGTTTTTCCAAACCGGAGCAGAGACGTACCTCAAATATACACAAATTGCCGCCGTCGGAATCATTTTGCGAGTATATCAACAATCTCAGAAATAATTAAGCTGCAATTTCGTGTTTTAATATTTCTAATAAGATGTCTATGTATAATTTTATCTACAATAATATCATTTGATCACCTTTCAGTTCAGTGTGACAATTAAGTAATGAGACTGAGGGTACTTTAGTGAGATTCCTTTCAAAATAATCTTCTTCCAGTGACAAAAACATGTATCTATTGTAGCCGTAGAAAAGATCCAAAATTTGCGGATTTTGGTTCTTGACACTCTTTACGATTGGTTACGATGCCTAGGGGCGGAGACCTCTACTTAGTGAGTTTGATAGGGGTCGTATAGTGGGACTTCGGGAAGCTGGATTTTCTTTTCGGGAAATTGCAGTTAGAGTGCAAAGAAGTGTAGACACAGTGGTTAGGTGTTGTCAGGCATGGCTTCGAGAAGGCCGTACGCAAAGAGCAAGGGGCTCTTGACCTTTTATGGCCCCTGGCAAATCAAAGTATACTTTGTTATGGATATTTCATCCAAGAATAATAACCGAAAATAGGCAGAGACAGAAAAACTAGTTCTTTCTCTATAATAATATGCATCAAAGGTAAGAACGGCTCCAGCTGACCATATAACCTTCTAATTTTCTGATTTCAGCACTTGCTAGTATCCCGAGCGTAAGAGCAAATGGCATTAGACTCAAAAATTACATTTACGAACAATAAAAGTGTTTTTGAGCTTCTTGAGACCGTTATCAAGACGTCTGGGGATGAGTATGGAAATATATTATCAACTAACAAAACTGATTGCAATGATTACAAAACTGACTACAATGTCGGGTCGATTATTCGTCACATTTCTATCTGTGATAATGGAAATTACGTTTCCACGATGGAAAATAATGTTTTTAAAAACAAAATAATATATTTTACGAAGTTTACAACATCTGGTATACAATAATCTCGTAATAATAATAATCTCTTACAGTTTCTACCTTTTTATATTATATTTTAACCCAAAAACTAAAACTAGTAAATTACATTTTAATGTTTAAATATATAAAACCAAAAAACAAAAATGAAATAAAAATGTTAACAAAAAATAAAAATGGAATTCTAGTCTAACTGGAACTTGGACCTAGTTGTAGAGTCTTAAATTCGTCAATCATCCAGCATTATTATTATTATTATAAAAATAAAAGAAGGAGAAACAACAAAAATCTCAATATCTCTTCTTGACTTATGCCCAAGTCAACTAATTCTACTAGAGATCACTCAAGCAAAGATAAATCTTTCCATTCTGAGGTTTCATCTGATGTAATGGACTACAAACTAGCAGGAAAAGAACATAACATTGAGGATACTTTCCTATTACCATGAATTAGATCGAGTCGTTATATTAAAGCTTCTGTTTTTCTTTCCGCTAATATTTGACAATAGAAGCAATATTTTACAACAAAAGTAATTAATTGTCAATGAAAGGGATTCAAGAAAGTTATAATCTCGTAATTGTTTTTTTTTTTACTTTCACTGGATCTTTATAAACGATAACATCTGCATCTGTCTTTCTGTTACACTGTTATTAAATTTTAAGGTCTCTTTTTTATACGCTGTATGTTTAAAAAAATAAAAATATATATAAAGTGTGGTCGGTTAATGCAGCTAGTCCGGTTCTGTTAATTTGTTTCTTACTGCCAAGCTTCTTTTACTGCATTGTCGATACACATAGATAATTTATAACCTGTTTATATAAATGTGTTAAAATTAATAATAATTATGTACGGGTAGTACATCAATTTTCGAAATGAGTTACAGTTTTTTTTTTATTTCTAAAAAGAATGTTATTTTTTAATATCCATCACACATTATATATTCGTATATAATTTGAGATAGAAAACTAGAAGAATTTAAACTAATTTCAGAAAACTTTTAGAGCATTTTTTGCCACGCAAAAACTTTAGATGGCTTTTAAAAAGATTTATTCAATAAAAAATCTTTCCAATGCCATTCCTATTTGTTTCGTCTTTGATTGGATGTTATAAATGGCTGCCTCTTGCATTATTACAACTTTTGGGGTATTTTCCCATGATTTACATGTTTAATATCCGAAATACATTTTGTGTCATTTAATTTTAACCCAATGTAATATCGTTTATAATAAAAACAACAATGATTCGGCCTAAAAATTAAAGGTAAATGCATAGAATCTTTTCTATTAGTTGCCTACTATTTTCAAGAAAATATTTAAATCATTTGAACGAAACTTCTCTACAATCGACGCAGTCAAATGCCTTGGCAAAATCGAAAAAGATTGAAAGCAAAAATTGTACTAGAGTATTTTTTAAACTAAACTATTTTGTAGGGTAAACAATCTAAGCCAATCTAAACGTCTACAAGGGGTGTACTTCTAACACCCCTATTTAATCACATATAAAGCGAGACCCTTTTTTCAATACATCTGTCTGTACCAATGATAGTGTAGAATGAAAAACCAATAAGTGTAATCTGAAAATATCATTTCTATAGATGCAGTTTAATGGAGCAGGGTTTTTGAAAGTAAAAAGTAACTTTATGTAACTAAATTTCTTTTGAAACTGAAAGAATGATATTTAAACAGCATGTACGGTAATGGGGTTGGTAAAAAACTTAGCTAGAATCTCTGCATGTGTAAATAAAGATGGTGTATTAAAAAAATTGGAATTGAAAACTCAACATTGAACCTGCGACCAGATTCTATAGAAGACAACTTTCATGATGCGAGAAATAGATAACCATTAATATGTAGGTACACCCTATATAGTAGAAAGATTGAAGCATTAAAAGAACTTTTGCAGGGTGATAAATGAAGAATGGGCCAATAGCAAGAAGATAAAAATGCTAAATCCGCAGCAGACTTCGCGAGGGTCTTTTTGGTGTAAAAATAAGAATGCTGCGATATTTTTTGATCTGCTGAACTGAAGAATACTTATTTTACAAATGAAGATATGAAGATGAATAAAAAGTAATAAACAATACAAAAAAACCTCAGAATTGGATTCAGTACATCTGTGTGGCAATAGACAAAGATTAAAATTGTCAACATTCATCACTAACAGGAAGAAAATCGTATTTTACATAAAAAAAGTATTAAAATAAATATATCTAGGATGTGACACAACTAAAGCTCGAAGAACCAAACCAGCAATTTTTTGATTTTACTCGAATACAAATTCCTATTCCGTATTAGGTGGATTTTTACACAGCACTCGAAAAATGTTATATATTAGGCCTCCCAGATCGACCCCCCAGGGCATATCGAATTTATTTAAAAGGTGTAAGGATCACTTTACAGGTCCTTATACCTTTGTAGGCATTGTGCTCGATACATTGTGGCGTTTTGTTAACTCCCGGAGGTGTATTCTATCTCACTATGACCGATGACAGCTAAAAGTTATGATCCTTTTTATCGACGTGTCTTTCCTCTGCGACAAAAGTTAGATCAAATATTTTCTTAACGAAGTAGCACATCGAGATACTTTTGTTTCTCATCTAATCCATCATCGGTGCGGGTAACACAGGGAGCGATTTTTACTGACGTACCCCGAGAGGGATGTTTAGATAAAAGACATAAAAAACTGTAAACTTGAATAAGAACTTTATGTACGTATGAAAAGAAAGGGATTGAAATAATCTAGTACCAACCTAAGTCAGGGTTACCACCCTAATAGCGTGTCAAAGAGGAATATTAACTTTATAGGGTAACTAAAGAAAATATAAGAAAAGTTTTTCTATAAATTCAAAAAGATCCACACTTATTAGACTCTATCTTCATTGATAGCGTCTGATTTTCTGTTTTCTTCTTCTTTTTACTTCATAACTCTCTTGTTCATTGATCTTTAAATTTTAAAATTTCATAAATTAAAATGCTATTTCTGCATTCTACACATACAGGTGAGTTTGTGTACGGATTTATTATTATGTTTTTCTAACGATTTGATTTTGCTTGTTTTATTGTAACTTAGACATTTCACATACTGTTAACGATCTTTTACTTTGTCACTTCATTTTTAAAAGTTTCATCATAATAATTTTTTAATGTAAACGCATGTAACCTCTATTAATCATACTTCTATGTAACTATTTTGATTCTTGGCTGATACCATCGTTTTCTTCATAGCCTGATGATGGTCTTCTTTATTAAAATTATGGATGGACTTTGAGTTTTATTACTACAGTATATCTGTATCATCAACATTTGAGATATGGATTACCTTTTCAATTTAAACAATTTTTATGCAAAATGTCTCGGGGTCAAGATAACTAAAAATATTTAAAAACGAATCTACGAAACTAGTTTTTTTGACAGGTTGCTCTGATTCAATTTAGTACCTAATTAACTAACTAAAATTTTTTCTGTTATAAAAGCTGTTATTATTTTTAAAGACTCTTTTCGCACACTAGTGTATTGATAAAAAATTAATGTATATTTTTAGATTTATGTTTAATGAATTCGAAGAAAATACTTCAATAATAATATTCTTAAACAATGAATAATGAACCAAAAATCGAAGACGAACAATCAAAGACTGATAATCATAATCAAAGTCTCAAAAAACAAAGACATTTTACAAAGCAAAATGTGACTATTTATAATAATTCATAATCTTCTAAGACTGTAACTCTAGTTCCTGAAATATCAAAAATTTTATGCAAAAAAATTTCAAACTTCATTTTGGTGTTCCAAATGTGGAATTTGACTTTAAGCTGGCAATACGAACGAGTACCATTTCCGTTTTAGCTGAAAGGGTTTACTACGCAGCAGGGATGAGATTAGTAAAGTATTTATCTGGGTACAGTTTTCGAAACACGCTTTTTAAACAAGTGTCAACATATCTTAACAAATATCGATATAATCCAATCAACTTTTTGACGTTTCATTTACACTTTAAGATTAGTTTGCTTAGCTTTTTGATGGCTTATTTTACTTCAACAATTCCTAAGAAATACTCCAAACCGATAATGAACTGTTTAACAAACTGATTTTGAATGGTCCACACAGTAACATTTTATAGGATAAAAACAGCTTATTTTTTATTAAAAGTGTGTTTATTTTCATTTACTTATTGAAATTTAATGGAAATTTTAAAATTCTTCACGTTGTAGAATGAAACACCTTTTATAATGTTTTGGTAAAGTAAATAAAAATATAAGGTATATTGTTTAAAATTATTATATTTACACATACTAAGTACACAACAAATGACTATTTTACATAGGTAATACCTAAAAATTTACACAATACATTAATTTCATTTTAATGAACTCGACTAGTGCACATTTCCATAGCTCCGAAGTAAGGATATCCTGATTTTGCTTCGCTCGCAGAATGACTTCCTGTGTAATGAGTTCCAGTTGCTAATAAACTGCAACAAAAAGAAAAAAAAATTAATAATTCGCCAATAAAAAATAAATACATAACGTTTTATTGAAGAAATTTGCACGAACCCAAGGCTATTAGTCACTTCTTTATTTGTCTATGAAAATAATGTTAATTTTGTCAACAGGATTTTAAAAATTAAGTCAGTTTTTTAAAGGATACTCGATTAGTCATAATAACTTTTATGGTTACGTGGTGAAATAAGTAAAAATTATTTTTTAATAACCCATTAAAATTATTCTTTCAGCCCTGTAACCTCTAATGCAGCTAATCTTGGACTCTAGTGACCCCTTTATAAAATTTTTAGTCTCTGGAGCTTTCTGCAGTTGCATAAAATATGTTCCGCCTTTTGCTACACTTTCTATCAGTTCAAATTTTAAAACGACTGCAACCAATCAGTAGTCCTATCGTCTCTTACGTATTTCGTAGAGCCTCTCCAGCTCAGGAAATCTGAGTTGTTACCATCATTTTCCTATTCCTAAGAAATGCAAGCATCTTGCAGGTACAGAATCTTGAATTTTTTTCTAAGATCACTTATTTCTTACATATTGTAGGGCTGAGGGCATCTCTTATTCCTGTTTCTCACCAATATGGTAATTGATGTAGTACAATTGGTTGCTTTTTACATCACCTATAATCTTGGGATTTTTTTACTAGTCTACCATGTTTATTTACCAAGGAAATCTGCTGTTTTAAACTTCTTGGTTTCTTCATGAATGTTCTTCTGAGTCTGCTCCTCATTTCAGAAGTAGATCCTCTCTCTTATGACCTCCTTTAATTTAATAGAATCCTGGCTGTCCTAAACATTTCTGCCTGGAACTGAGCTGCAAAATCTAATATGGGGGGAGTCTACCATGGATAAAACAGACCAAAGCCTTGTTGGGTAGTTACATCCCAAAAAGGTCCAACCCAATCTTTCAATCTAATGTAAGAAATCTTAAAGGATACTTATCTGGACACTGTAAGTTGAGAGAACACAATATCTACAGAATGTAGATATTGTGAGTTTGAAGATGAAAAGTTAATACAAGTTCTTACAAAATGAACTCTTTTAGAAAACGCAAGAATTCTACACTTTGGAGCCTATCAAATAGAAGAAGATGAGTTAACTTAGTTGAAGCCTATCGACATCCAACTCTGAAAATATTGAATTAGAAAAGAACATATACATCGTTGGAGCAAATAAGAGGCACAATAGATCTTATACATGTGACCTGAATGTCTCTCAGACTCAGAGGCCAGGTACTAATATCTGGCATCATTTTTGTAGCAAGAATTTAACCTATAGATTCCCCTTAATATTTGAGTGTGTATATGGTCTTTCATTAATATCAGATTTCATGTATATCAGTTTATATATCGACAAAGCTTTTTGGGATTCAAGTCTTCATTTTGCTCTTATCGATGACTGATATTTCTCAAATATGTTGGATTTTCTTACCCAATCATAAAAGATTGTTTAATTAAAAAACAAATCATTTTTTATAAGTAGATACAATGCATTTTATTTTAGTTTATTCATGTTTTAAATGATTTTAATAAGAAATTAATATTTTATGTCTGTAGAATAATGAAAATCAATCAAATATTTTGATAACGAGTTAATTAAATAAAAAATAGTTGCAATAATAATAAAAATCATACTTTAAAATTAAATATTTAGTGTTTTTCATTAATTAAAGTTGGCACTACTGGAACCGACAACTACTTTTAGTAACTTTTTTTTTTATTGGGTTTATTTTCTGTCAAAAAGTCCCCTTTCTGTCTAACCATGGAACATTACACAACTCAGAACGCAAAAGTAGGATAGAACATAAACATCATAAAATAAATGCTAACATTCTGTAGTGGTATTAAAATTAGAGATAACAGATCTTTGTTAATTTTTTAATTAAAAATATTGTAAAACATCTTTAGACCGTAAATTAAATTTTAAATTTAATTGTAATTTAATTGATTCCAGTAGTAGTAGTGATATTTCTGTCTCGATAAATAGAGAGCGGTACATAAAAAAAAAGCATTAAACAACACGCAGCGTATAATTTTATTTAGCACGATTTCTGTGTAAGCCTCCAATGATTGCGTACCGTAGTAGTAGCATTTATTTCCAATGACAAGCCTTCCGACCAGTCGCCCAGGAAAATCATCGATACGTAGCCGTCCAACGAAAACTATCAGAAACGAGGTTCGCGATTGTATAATTGGTACTTATTGACCACCATCTGAATAATATATCTGTAAGCGATTAATTCGGTCGGGTTTTCTAAACTAATGAATACCTTACGACGTGTTATTCAGGCTCCGGGATTGTTTAATAATTTCATCGGTAATTATTTAATGACTGGATGTGTGTAAGGACGAGAAGAGAATCGAACTTTTGCTGCCGTATGTGTCGTATTTGCTTACGAGATGTAGAGGTAGGCGCGGAACTTCATATAATCTCGATTAAGTAACCGTTTATTCTCTCAAATTGTATTAATTTCTGAAAGAGACATTTTTTCTAAACACTAAAGGCACTTTAACTCTAATTGCACTCATTATTGTCATTGAAAAAATCGTAAATTTGTCTGGTCTTTTTCCATTGAAAGCTCAGATTTCCTTTAATTACTTTTTCTACGATCTTGCAAAAACTTCGTCGTTTTTGCACTATTCATTATGATAAAAGCTTAATTTAAGTAAATTGACCTATGCTAGGCTATTGTCCGCTTGTATACAGTATGATGCAAATGTATGGAATAAATTCATTATTTCAGAAACAGACGACTTTAAAAAAATCTTAAAACACTTCAATTTTAATTTTTGAATGGCCATCAACTGTTACAGATGTGTTGGACATTACGTCATTAGTGATCGCGTAATGACGTCATCGACGATTTTTTTAAAATACCAATCGAGGTCACGTGACAGCCTCCTTATCGCCTTTGCAACAATGTAATCATTTAAATGTTTATTTCTACTGGGTTAACCAAAATTATGAACTTTGTTAAGTAACATGGAATTACAATAAATATTCATTCACTGAACTAAAATACACTATAAAGACCGCCACTGGGAATGAAACAAAATAGTGTTTATTGTTGGTTCCGAAAAAAAATACATTGATAAAAACAATGCTCCATTATAATTTGAAATTAATTATTGTAGTAAGTACTCGGAATTAATTTTACAAAAATATTTAAATCAATATTGTCTTTGACTCGTCTTTATTCGTCAATGATCTGTGAATCTGTCAAATAATAGACGTAAAATTTTTACTCTTCGAGAGCAACATTTACAAAAATTAAACTAACGGAAACAGAACAAATCGAGATTTTAACCATGATTGGTTATGGAGATAGAGTGAGGACTCAAGCAGAAGTTCGTAATTTATTTAATGCTAAATACCCCAATCGCGATTCAATTACTCAATCAACAGTAAGTAAAATTGAAAAAAAAATTTAGAGAAACGGGCCATGTTAAAAATCTTCCCATAAGTGGTAGAACATCAATATCAGAAGCCAAAAAACTGGACGTTGTACTGGCGTTTCAAGAAAATCCTCATATCAGTTCTAGGCAGGTCGCACTAGATAATAATGTCCACCAATCAACTGTTGTAAGAGTGCTAAAAAAGGAGAAGTGGCATCTATACAAAGTAGATCTGGTCCAGAAGCTATTAGAAGATGACTTTGACAGAAGAATCGAATTCTGCGAAATCGTTATGGAACAATGTAACAGAGATCCGGGTTTCATACAAAAGGTACTTTTGTCAGATGAAGCGTCTTTTATGCTGAATGGTCACGTAAATCGCCAGACATGTCGATAATGGGCAAGTGAAAATCCACATTGGATGAAAGAGTGTAGGACACAATATCACGAGAAGGTGAATGTTTGGGCCGGCATTATTAACAATCAAATTGTAGGGCCATATTATTTTCAGGAAAACCTAACTGGAATTTCTCCAAACTTATCTGTTGCCACAGCTGAATCAGCTATTTACATATAGAAATGATTTATGGTACCAACAGGATGGGGCTCCCCCACACTATGGCGTTGAGGTACGACTACGATTACCTTAATATTATTTTCCCAGGAAGGTGGATAGGTAAAAGGGAGCCTATATAATGGCCACCAAGGTCTCCAGATTTGAGTCCGTTAGACTTTTTTTGTGAGGATATTTAAAGAGCAGAGTATATCAAAATCGACCGAATAATGTAGAGTTGAAGGAGCGAATCCGAACGGAAATTGCACAAATAACACCTGAAGTCCTCGAAAACGTTAGGAAAGAATTTACTGCTCGCCTTTCTCATTGTATCATTGCGGAAGGTCAGCAATTTGAAAATTTGTTATAATTTAATTGTATTTAAGTAAACATTCATTCTAAGTTAATTGTATTAATAAACCAACAGTTTTGGTTAACCCTGTAGAAATAAATATTCAAATGATTACATTGTTGCAAAGGCGATAAGGAGACCTTTCAAATGCGCTGTCACGTGACCTCGGTTTGGTTTTAAAAAAATCGTCGATGACGTCATTACGCCATCACTAATGACGTAATGTCCAACACTTCTATAGCAGTTGATGGCCAATAAAAAATTAAAATTGACGTGTTTTAAGATTGTTTTTAAAAGTCGTCTGCTCAGATTTTCCAAAAATACTTTTGACTACTTTTGAACTTTTTTTCAAGTTAAGTTTTTTTATCATCACTAAATTCCTCGTAGACCAAATATTCTGTTATCTTGAACACTACCTGTTTTTTCAAGCTCCCGAAGAACTCCTTCAAATAAATCGATAAAGGGCGATCGGGGTTCTTCTCATTAAAAAGACTTTCTGCTGCATGGAAATTGTTCCTAGATTCACCGATTATTACGACAACTTAGATTCCCAAAAATACTTTAGACTACTTCACCTCTACGCAAACTTTTAACGAAATCAAATATTCTATTTAAAAAAAACTTACCTGTAGTTATCGTGCCATGGCGGGGAGATATTTTCAGTCATCTTATTGGTTTGGGGATGCCTGGACCACACAGCGCTTTGTTGTGGCGACAAACTATGATGGCTGGGCGATATTTGCGACGTATTGTATCCAAATTGGTTGCTACAATTCAACACGGAGCCCTGATCCAGATGGTTACTGCTGCTGTAAGAATTGTACAGACCGCTCTGAGAAGGTGTGGTCGTACTACCCGAATTCGTACTAGTCGTAGCAGTGGGTAAACTAGAGGGGTACGTTTGTTGAGTCCAAGTACTTTGATTGAAATTGCTTTCGGGATAATGTTGTTGAACGCCCGGAAAGGCGGATTGCAAGGAGATGGCGCTGAAAGCGTTCAATTGTTGAGAATTTAGTTGTTTTCTCAATCTGGCTCTTCTATTAGAGAACCAAACTTGTACTCGGGCTTCGGTTAGTTTGGTTTTCTGCGCTAGTTCTTCCCTAGTGTATACGTCCGGGTATTGTGTACGACTGAACGCTCTTTCGAGAGCTTCTAATTGCTCTCCAGTAAACGTGGTTCTGGATCTTCTTTGTTTTCTTTTCAATGGGATGCCAGGCTCGGATTCCGTTTCGCTGTCTTCGCAAGACGAGTTCGGTCCTGCAACAACAGAGTAAAACTATTTCAAAAAATGATTTATAAAGTAAACAATGAGGGTATTTTTTTTTAATTCGGCGTTGAATACAAATAATAGAATTGTAATTCTGCTGACAATTTCGATAGTCATCCTTTCAGCCAGCGTCTTGTGTGGTCGACGTTATACACCATATAATGAAATGTCTCAACGGTGATTTGTTATGGTTTTTCAATTGTTATCGATTGAAAAATTTATTCGTTTCTAGTTTAATTCGTCAAAAAATTATAAAAATGATTCAAATTTTTCTTCTCGGTAAAATTGTTCGTAAAATAGTGTTCAGTGGCGTAGCTTAAAATACACCAGACGATATTTAAGCAGCTCTTTTAATTTTTGGGCAATTTATAGCGGAAAAACAACTTACAACCCTCTTGAATTGTTATAAACAAAATTTTCACAATTACGCGTGTCCGAATACCTTCAACATTCACATATATTTAAACTATCTCAAATTTGGAAAGGTGGGTAATAGTTTTCGTTTGATTTAATTGAAACCATTAATTTTTAGCAAAGAAAATGCAAAACTGCTTTTTCTGGAACCCAATGTGATACCAATGAAAATGTAACTCATTAAAATATCAAATTTTAGACTATGAAAAACTATCATCAGGAAAGATTTCAGATAAATATAATTCATAAGTATGGTTCAAAGATATAGTAGAACCTGTTATTCAAGCTTTCCAGAAAAACCTATTCGAAATAAAATTGATTGTAAAATTTAAGGGAGAAATTACAATAAATTATTAGAAATTCTACTTTCTTGGCATTACTTAAGCATTTCATGTTCCAATTCATCAAATTCATAAAGCAGAAGTAGAATAATAGTGGATGCAAGTCTTCCAGAAGAAGAGAAATAAATATAACCATAAATAAAATTAATAACAATAAACAACTAAACGGTTGAATTAAATTTTCACTATTTATTCGCAAAATACGTTTTTAAATGCAATTACAGCTGTTTCGCTAATAACTAGCATCGTCAGATTGACATATTGAAGTTAAATTTTGTTTGTTTGTAGCTAGGTACTATCGGCTTCAGAATAGCATATACATTTTCAAACTAAAATCGTTTACATTGAATAGACAGCCTTTTTTTTGTGTAACCAATCACGGTTTAAATAATAATAAATTTGAAATCAGTTAAACAGTTGTCCACGCCCACATCTTCACTTAGTTTGGAACCCTCGATAATAAATGTTTGTTTAGGATTAAAATCCCTTTTTTTTATTATATCAATGCAAAAAAACCTATTTATTCGGGACATGACCGACTCTTGTAGGCGTTTTAAAAATTTCCATTCCTGTGTTGTTTAAGAAGGGCGTTTTTATAACTTCGGTAGGTAAACGAAATTCACCTTTAACATGTATATGCTATTCTAAAGCCGACTGTACATGATGTATTAAGGCTAGACCAAGTATGTAAGTAATAAGACATTACAATATTAAAGCCTAGATGTTATTAGCCCTAAGGGATTATCCTGGATGTATTTCCCTCTAAGATCAGTATAACTGTGCAATCATATAGAAAAATAAAAAATAACTAAATAAAATTGATAATAATTCTATACTTATACATCCTTAAAAATGTATATATGGTAGTATCAGCAGTTTATGGAGGAATTAATTCAATGCCTGAACTTTAGTCCTTTCTTCTAGAATTATTTCTCTATAATATTTAGGACAATTTGCATTTGAGATAACTTTATATATTGTAATAACAAATTTATTGTTTTAAATATTACAAGCAATTTGTTTGAGTAACTGTGGGATTCTGAGTATATTTGTAAAGTCTATAAGTAAAATTTACAAGAAATGCAATTCTAATTCAACTTGTTAGTTACACATTCCTAAATATTTACGGACCATACAATAAGTACTTATATAAATCTATATGACAGAAATATTCCTCCTGTACACAAAAATTGATTTTCATAACTTTAAGGATAATAAAAAACTCTTCGTTTTAACAAAACTTCCAATATTTATTTAAAAAAAAAAAGCAATTTTTAAATAAATATTGGAAGTTTTGTTAAAACTAAGAGTTTTTTATTATCCTTAATAAGATGGACTTCCAAAAAGTAAGGGTTAGTACAGTCAATTTTATAACTTTATTCTTATTGAAAAATTCCTATCATCGGAAAATAGTCGGAGAAAATAACGTCTTTTCGTCAATTTGACATTTTTCAACAAACTTTTAAATTGTATTTAGATCTGGTTTCCCTAATAATAGGGAAATTCAGCTCAAATAGCTATGAAAGTATAGAAAATTACAATCTCTTAATACAATTCATCTGCCTTAATCCAGTTCGCTGATTTCTACCATTAGGCGAAGTTACAGCATCTTTTCCTTTACCGAATTGACCATAATTCTGGAAAAACTGTTTCTTGTGTGGTGCACCTCTTAGCAAAAAGTCTTCCTTCTGAGATGTTTATCGTTTTCAACAAGCTTTTCACCAGATAGTTAACATTCTTCAGAACACCCATTTTTTAAATGCGAATTTTGTCGATTACGTAATCGATTTAGTGGTTCTAGACTATTTTCATCAAAATTAAAATAGGTATTTAAGAGTTCCAGCAAAATTCGAAGGCAACAAATTAAAAGGTATTTGCTTTTTACTCCATTGATTAATAAGTACTTTATTTTATATTTACCACTAATACATTAAGTTATTATAGAACATCAACACGATATAGTTTTTTTCATAAGTTTGATACACTCGTATCTTTGATAATTTTTATAACTCAAACTACTAAAAAAACAAGTAGACTTACCTAAAATCCCATCTATAGAATGATTCTTCCTATCTGTATCGTTCTTCCTGCCACCCCTGATCAATCTACTGATAGAACTGACAGATGGCGCTGAATTTTTATCGCAGATGCCTTCCTTGATTAGTCTGTCTCTGATTTCCCAACTGAAAATGCCCGGCTGGTCTTTCTTCCATTGCTCGATCCTGTTTTCCACTTCTTGCGTAGCTACTCGAGGTTTGGAACCTCCGATAACGCCGGGTCGAATGCTACCCGTTTCTTGGTATCTGTTGAGAATCTTGGAAACGCAGCCGTGAGAAACGCGAAGTTGGCGCGATATTACGCAAGGTCTGATACCAGCCGCGGCCATTTCCACGATTTTTAATCGAATGTGATTCGGCAGGGGTCGTCCGTTGATGAAAACTCCGCCAAGTTGGTTGACTCTTCCTTGACCTGGAACAACAGAGGATAATTGAATAGTGGGATAGGTTTTTAAAATAGCTTTGTTTTTTTTATGCAATATTTAGATTAGAATATTGAAATAATTACAAGAGGGAGTCAAGGTGACAAAAAATGATGGTTATTGTTTGGGACTAAAAATCCAGCAAGTTAAGCAATCAAATTCTTGGAGAGATTTAACTTCAATTTCTACTCCAATTTAGGTGCAGGTTGTGTAAAACCTGTGATCAAATCATGGAAATGGGATAAATTATTGGTGGGCCACCCTGTAATCCTTTGGTGTTTTGCATACCTAATAAGATGTTATTGCTCTACATATTTATTTCTGAAACAGACTTTATTGTTCCAAAAACTAATGTAAATATAAAAATACCGAAATTTTGCCTTCAAGTAAGACAGGTACCCAAAGATAATATTCAGGTATCTAATTTTTAAGTATATTAATATCCATCTTTCTAAAAGGTTTAATTTTAGTAATTATTATTATTACCTAGTGCATGAAAACAAAGTAATAACACTTGTTTAAAACAAGGATATTTTGTCTTCAGGTACCACAGAGACCTGTACTTTAACGGTTCTTGAAATGTATGCTTCCTAAAAGGGATAGTTTTAGAAATCAATAAAAAAATTTAAATGGAAACAAAACAATTAAAAATTGGTTCAGAAAAGTAATGAATTATAGATAATGGCTTTATTACCCGCTGAACTTGAACATTGCAGAAAGAGAATATTTTCCTTTATAATATTGTAATTACATGGCTTTACATATTTGGAGTAGATTACTATATTCGCGCAAATCATATGCTCAGAATAAATCTTATCTAAAATTTTTAGAGAACTATGGTCCAGTTAAAACGGCTCTGGGACAAAATGCACTTTAAATAAATACCGAACTACCCTCGGAGACTCGACGAAGATAATAATGACCATCTCCTCATCTCCAACGATTCTCCGGCAAGTCGCCAAATTTGGTTAAACAGCGCATGACCAAAACAGACAGCGGCTGACTATGCATTGCAATTTTGGTTTGGCAATCGGCGAATCTTCGGCGCTTCGCCAGAGATCGAATATTTTGTTTTTGCTTAATTATTTTAGTTTTTCTTACTTGCACATTTTGTTTCTTTTTTTTTCTTTTATTATATAGGTAGAGGCAGTTGAAAATCTCATGGCTGTGAGTCACCCTTGCGCAGTCCACACGATTCGGTTTCTAATAAACCCTATTAACTATTGTGAAAACATCAGTAGATAATTTTAGTCTAAATTGCCAGTGATTGAACATCGTGTCGCATAAGGAGTATTAGTACAGTCGAAATTTTAGTATTTTAATAGTTAGTTTTTCTATGTGGTTTTGTATTTGAACATTAGTATTTTATTAGTTAGTTGTATTTTTAGTAAAGACTTAAGTGAATTTTAGTGTTAAGTGCTGGTTGAAAATAATTATTTCTCGGGATTATTTCGTTTTTTAGAGATTAACTAAAATAAATTTATTTTTCTTATTAATTCCAATAACATTTCATAATTCATAGTAAATGTTATTCAAGTTATTATAATACACCTTATAGAAATGCAGGTATAAACAATATTTTCGAACTAGAAGATTTTATGATATATTTATCTACGATAATAATTGTTATTTTATCTTTTTAACAATACTTTTAGTTTTTTCTTATTATTGTAACCGAACCTTTGCTATTTGATTGTATTCAATTTAAGTAATAAAGAATTATTATTATATTACTCCAATTTAGGTAAATTTTATATAGCTATAACTTTTGGACCATCTGGTAGATTTGTATAAATATCAATTAATACATAGGCGTTCCTAATAAACTTGACAGAGGTCACGATTAGTTTTAGTTTTTGATTTTTATCGAAGGTAATACCATAAGCCGTTAAAATTTAATTGATACGTTTTTAGTTTCCACGAAAACTTTTTTATTTTGTAAAAATACGAAAACAAAATGAAATGTGATAAAATCAGTGATTTTAATATTAATTTTAAGAAAAATGTTCTAAAATGCTCAAATAACAACCATCGTTTATAAACAATTTTTATTTATGTACGAGGTACGTCAAAATTAGTGTAAAGACATTTTATTTTGCATACACATTTCTTTTATACGTAACATATTGCGAATGATATAGTTCGAGTTCTTTTCATTCTTGACGGATATAATAGACAAAGAAAGGCAAAAGGTGTACCAACGTCGGTGTGTGGTGCTGTTTTTGCTCTCTATCTCTTTCTCTGTTTCTCTTTCGAGTGTGAGTGTGAGGTGGGCGTGCGGACATTTAACAAAATGAAAAGTCGGTCCCGATCAGCGGCGACTTTGATCTCACTAATGTCTGTTTTCAACAATTCGAACCTACACCTGATTTCATCACTATTCAACCCGAGCGGCAAACCAAATTGGAAATGGCATTTTATATACATTCACATAAATAAATTTATTGCCTTTTGAAAACCGAGCTACTTTAACTTATGGATTCTCTCTCTCCTACCATTGTTAAATATATTTAAATTGTCGTGTTTCATTAACGAACTTGTCACAGGATTACTTCACTATTTTTATTTATATTTTTTTACTTTTGAGCGATGCATCTTGAAAAAGTTGCATTGCACACTTCGGCATTAATCAACATGAAAACGATATCGGTTACAGAAATGTGGAATGATGGAATATCAAAGATATGAGCAAATATGAGATTATGTCCAAATGTACCTTTACTTTTAAGCTATATATTGTAATATTCACAAATTTTTAATAGAAAAATAAATAATTATATTTATAATTATAGGTTTTTGGTTTTTAATTAATGTGTATGTTTGTGGGGCTAAAAAAAATTATTGATTTATTTATTGTGTATATTTTAATTTAATTTTACCTTAATTTGTTTTTTATTTATTACCTTTTCTTTTAATATTTGATATTACATTATTTAGAACTTCTTCAATCAACTTATAGCTATCAACAATCTTAATTTTCTATGTTTAGTTACATATTTAATGCAAGATTCTACATCTAACAAGAAGATAATTCAACCATATTTCTGAGATATAGTGTTCCTTACTCAAATTATTATTGGAATCAAATTTATTAAGCGTTCATAGTATAAGTTTAAATTCATCTCTTTGAAGAATTTATTATCGTTACATATCCTTTTTCTAAATGCAACATAGACTGTTTTAACAAATAAGATAAAATTATTTTAGTCTAAAGTTCTGATTCAAAGCTCCTGGGATACATTGATGTCCCTCTATGAAACATAGAAATTTATAAAATTATTTGGTAACCTTTTCATTTTAATCAAAACAAGTAAATTGTTATCCATAATAATTTTTCTATCTTCAGAATATCTTCAAAACTATTGTCAAAAAGTAAGAGACCTTTACCTTGAACATTAGCTGTCACTTGTGGGGTAATTAGAAGAATCGAGAAAATCCGCTAAAAAATTAAACCAATTAATGGATCCTGAGCTCAGAAGATGGGTAAAAGGACTTGATTTAGAAACTGAACATATGCCAAGAGAGTATCAACGAAGGCATGGACCCCGAATTGGTAAAATTCAAAGATGCCTTCAGTAAGTGTTCCAGCAAATATTCCAGCAAATATCCAGCCAAAGAGATGAGTTATCCCGTCAAATATTCAGCCAGAGGTGAGATATCCCAAATATTTAATCAAAGGACTGACTCAATGGAGCAAGTAGCTCAACTGATGGCCAATCAACGCGGAAAATCTGATCTAATCACTATCAAACTGACAACTAAGCTAGTCTCTTACTTTTTGGCTATAGTTTTGAAGATATCCTGAAGATGGAAAAATTATTTTGGATCATAATTTATTTGTTGTCACACAGCGAGGCATTTAAGTGTTCATCAAGACATTCTACATTTAATTTGTTTGGAAACTGGGAAGATTTCCTTCATACCAATGTTTTGTTTCATAATTTCTAATTTTCAAAGCACTGTAACATTTTTTTGCTTTCAATTTAATAAAATAAAGTAGTCCAGGTTACATTTTTGTTCATACGAGATTTATTTTTGTGAAATCTTTACTTAAAATTAACGATTATCTACTATTAATACTCCTGGACCATTTTGGGATTCGTTTCTTCATTATAATCGACAAATGGCATGTGAAATTCTAATCAACATCCAAAAATACTGCTTTTGTTAGTGTTTAATTCTCCAAAGCACTTTTTTTCCTTTTAAATCCATCTGTTGGTAATTCGTCCGATCTAAACTATCGAGCTATCCTCTTTTATCTACATACAAAGCGAATTTTCGAATTGTGTAAACCACAAACGTTTGTAATAACTATAATTGTACCATTTTCTTCCATCATTAAACGATTTAATTTTATTAAAAGAAAGATACACATAATTTATCGTTAATTATATAATCCGTTGCCGCTCTGTAAAAATTGTAATTGGAATCCCAAATCCGAGTTGGTAAAGAGAAGAAATACAATCGCTCGAGGGGATGAATGAGAAACGTTCTTAGGAATTTTCGTAATAAAATTAGTATATTCTTTATTATTCCGAGCAATGACGTGAATATTAACGTTTAATAATAATTGAGCAAGGAAGAAAGAAAGAAAGATTTAAAGTTTTGGTTAGGTATAATATGCAGTAGCCGAACACTCGAAATTGGATTATTTCCGAACAATAAGTTCAACAATACACCAGATTGAGTGTAAAAGTTTCATAGTTGTATTAATCTCCGTTTTCAGTAGGACCACCAACTCGTATGTTTATGTCTTCATTGATATTGCCAAGTTTAGTGGAAAAACAAATCTTTTTCAAATGGATTTTTTTGTTGTTAGATTTTAAATGATCCTCGCAGTCTATTCAAAGTATCCGAAACACGATCTTTAACTTTTAAATATAATGCCCCATACTTATCGCATTGTTGAAGAAAACTTGATTACGATTTCTATAGACCGTCGTTAGGATGGGCGGAGTTTTGAATTCAATAATGCGGGCCATTATGAAAACAATAAACTATACTTAAGAAAGGCGCTTTTTCTGCATCGTTTTTTTTTACTTGGTTAACGAACTTGATGTTTCCTCCAACAGAAAAATGTCAAAAATATATCAAAGAATGAGAACTACTTGTTTGAAGAAACGAGTTTTGGAATCAATAACAACAAAAAAATTAAGCAGGAATGAAAGATATGGATAGGGTGTATATAAAATTTAAATCCTAGACCCCCCAAATGAGGAAGATACATTCAAGAGTACAGGAAAAACTTAAAATTGTTCATTGTTTCTTTGTTATTGCTAGGGTTGGAAATAGTTATTTATGTTACAGGTCCGGGAAGTGACTTATTACGGTACGAGATAGATGTTTATGGACGAGGCGATGAAGGAGACGAGTCAAGAATATCTAATCGAGTACCATAATAATCACTTCACGGACATGTATCGTACTATATTTTTTTCATACTGCCTTTGGTTTTAAACGCAATAAAATATGAAACTGGAAGTCATGTAGACTGCTGTGAAAAAATTATGTTACTTGATTTATTCTTAACATGGTTGATTTGCTTTATAAATAAAAAATGAACAGCGGTTACCAAGTAACAATGTAAATAAAGGCAGACATATTGAATTTTTCTGCATACACGAAATATCTGCGGAGAAAATGGATCTGAAATTAGATGAAATTGCTGAGAAAACTGCAGAAGCGATAAGGCAAATCATTCCAGTTAAGTCTGCGAAAAGATATGAAAAAGAATATGCGCTGTTTTGCAACTGGCGTGAACAACACGTGAACAAGATTGCAAGAATGATCCAAAGGGGCGGAACTTTTGTTGAAGTACTACATCACAGCCACACGTCTTCCGCGATTACAGAAAACACTGTAAATCCATCAACAACTCCTAATACATATTGCTGGCAACAGCAGTTGTACAATTAATGTCAATCTTCAAAAACTAGAATAAAAGCTTAGTTTATGTTGATTCACTTATCTCAAACAACATTGGGAGAATTGTAAAGTATAAGTGTACCGTAAAGTGCTATTTCCCGGACTCGTTTGAGTCCGGAAAAAGGCACTTTACGGTACAGTAGGAAAAAAATAGTATATGGTGTATCTAGGAGTAAAAGCAGTGCTTTTACTTTGAGGTGCACATACTATTTTTTCTGAAATCGTATCAATACAAAAATTAAGAAGTTTTTATAAATGCATAGCAATTTTTGATAACCATCTTATTGTCTATAAAATATTTAGAAGGGAAAAAGATATAGAGGATTCTGTTAATACTATTAGTTTTATTGCCGAAGAACAAAATAGTAATAACTTTGCTAAATATTCAGAAATAACAAATAAAGAGGAATGTAACAAAGAAAACTTTTCGACTGGATTAGAACCTATTTTTAATAATTTGTACAACTGTAAAATAACTGTAAATATTCCAAAATAATTAAATAAATACGAGTTGGTTGTTTGAGTGTATTTATTGAATTTACTGTAAATAAAAAACTGACGTAGGCTGAATTTTAAGGCTTAGGCCGGGAAAATTTTTTCTGTACTGTCCGAGAAAGTTCGTTGCACAGCAATAAACGAATTTATTAGAATAGCGTAATTTGGGGTCCGAAATTAGTCTGAAAAAATAAGTATTCCGAAACGATTTCAGAAAAAAATAGTTATATGATCTTGATTTTGTTATTTTGTAAATGTCCTGGTCGTATTATCATTTCAGGACTTAACTACTCAACAAAGAGATCATAGTTTCTAATAATCATTAATTGGCAAAAAAAAGAAGATGAAACTTCTGGTAGGTACGATTTTATGACACAACAAAAAGAATGGAGTTAACGAACTACTTAAGAAGGCATTAAACTTGTAAAAATGAGGCGAAAACAAAAAGGAAATAACTTTGGCTTTACCCACAAAAAAGCTGCCATTTTGAATCTTCCGTTCGGTTAACTAAATAAAACTTAGGGTACAAACAGCTCTCTCTTTCTCCCCCTATATATAACAATTATTATAGAAGGGATTTTATTGTGGGTCACCCAGTGAAACTAACCTCCCTATATAAAAATCAATGCCCTTATTGGGTAAAACGATGACAATTCGAACATCCCCTACTGAAACTTTTTATTTAATAATACCGGGGGTTGTAAAAGTCGATCTTATTAAAAATGTCTCTTGATATTAATTCTAAAAATACAAAAAAAAATTATAAGAGATCAAGACGTGTTACATATATATAGTAGTAGTAGTAGGTAAGCCTTTTTGGTCCAGCTTTATGAATATTTATAATATTCGAGATCCTACTACAGAGATAAGCTAATAACAGATTTAAGTTTGAATTTTCACATGTTCTTCTCCTGTGTGAGCGTAGGCCGGGGTAACCGACACCATCATCAATGACGATGCTTATCTTTACAATTTTTTGACATAAGTCCTGTTCTGATATTATTATGTATCCGTCTGACATCGGAACTTTTTTTTTCAATGTAAGTGTAAGGATCAGTAGAAGCCGATCAAAAAAGAAGTAAAGAACACGAGAAAAAGAGAATCAAGTAAAATAATCGGGTTTCTACAGCGAGAAGAAACAAAGTGTTGTGCAGAAATTGTACCATAAACAATCGTGCAATGTTACATATATAGTATATTCAAAGTTTTAATAATTTTTAAATAAAAATGTTATGGTATAGACATTTCCTTATCAATGTGATAATTTTATGTAGAAAAAATTAGTTTCGTGTCAAACGTTTGAATGGTATATTCTCTTGGAAAATAAATATTTCTAGATCTAGTTCTGCTGTCATCAGCAACTATGAAACGAGCTGTTGACGATCTCGAAACACTGTAGTTCAGGCGATAGTGGAAGGACCAAAGATACATAAGTAGACCATCAAGTAGATGAAGTAGACCAAAAAAATTGGAAAACCATTAAACGTGTATATGATTGTAACTATAGATTTATAATATAAAAATGTGACTAAAATATAAAACCTCTAAATTTGTTATTAAGATTGACATATGATGGGTAAATGTTATAAAATGAAACAATAAACAAAATGCAGGATACCATGTGTATAAGAACTATAAATAGCTTTTTTCATACTTGTACTTTACAGCAGTACTCTTCAATTCTCCCAATGGAGTTGTTGATGGATTTACAGTGCACTTCAACAAAAGTTCCGCCCCTTTGGATCATTCTTGCAATCATGTTTTTGCCTTCAATCCGATTCTTCTATATACTTTTCTGCAACCGAAGAACTCTTCCATCCAACTGACTTTAATGTCAGCTACAGCATTGGCCAACAACGTTGAGGATGTCCTCCTGAAGCAATGACCTGTATACTTTTCTGGTTGGTCTATTTTTAAGAATTCATATATTTTTTTAGGTGCTCCGCCAACAGTACCTATGTATACCAGCTCTTTGAGACAGACATTTTCCTTGTCTATAACCCATCAAAATAGCTTTCAGGGAGACGTGTTGCCGCAAATTCATGTATTTTCTAAACACATCCAAATAGTGAACCTCATCACTGTTAATCACAGTGAAAGCTCGTCGAATATGCGTTTTTGTCTGATTAATCTTAACTACTAGTTTATACCCGTATCTTCCACATCACAACTTCTAAAATTATAGGTAGATCTCTTCTCTTCGGCAACCTTTAGCAACTCCAAGTAATGCTACCACTTTGAGTAATAGATATTCTTTATCTGGAGCATCCCTCATGAAGCTTTCAATTTGTTCCTTTGTCAGCACCTTCGACTGGTTTGGCTGATGGTCTACATTTTGTTTTTTCAAAAAAGCTATTAAGTTTGGGAAACTTGATATGTTGACATTCTCATTAAACATAATAATTGATTTTACCATCGAGTATTTGGACCATAATGAAGAAGGGTTGAATGTTTTTGACTGAAAATTGAAACTGTCGAAAAGAATATTCTTTAAAAAAAACTGTTCTTACCACATCCAAAAAGTAAGCCAACATCACATTTTCATCAGCACTACTTTTCAAATTGTGTTGTTCACGCCACTTGCAAAACAGCGCATATTCTTTTTCATATCTTTTCGCAGACTTAACTGGAATGATTTTCCCTATCGCTTCCGCAGTTTTCTCAGCAATTTCATATAATTTCTCCGCAGATATTTCGTATGTGCCGAAAAATTTAATATGTCTTCTTTTATTTACATTGTCACTTGATAACCGCTGTTCATTTTTTATTTATAAAGTAAATCAACCATGTTGTACAGCAGTCTACATGACTTCCTAATAAAATGATCGAATATGTCATATCAGTTTCATATTTTATTGCGTTTAAAACCAAAGGCAGTATGAAAAAACAATATAGTACGATACACGTCCGTGAAGTGATTATTATGGTACTCGATTAGATATCTATCTCGTACCGTAATAAGTCACTTCCCGGACTTGTAACGTAAATAACTATACTTATATTCACATGACTATATCTTTTAGAGCCTTGGTTTTTTCCATTATGTTCGTCCAGAGCTATAGCAAATGCCTCTCTTAGATATTCTTACAATGTACTTCGTGATGTTCTTCGTATCTTTCATTCTTCCATCTCATTCTTTATTTGTTACCCCAACAATCAATATTCCAAATCCAGGGGATTTTGGAAAAATGCTTACTTTTAAGGTTTTTTTAGTAAGAACTGACTTGAATTCAAAATACTTCGTAGCCTAGCAGTGAAATTTGAGTAATTCTGCGAACCTGGATAATTGTTCTGTTAACTCGCTTGCTACATTGATGATACATGTAAGGAAAATGGAGCAACCTTTCTGGTTTCTCTCATTATTCTACGTCTCCAGTCTGTCTTAAGATACTTCTAATATTTTTCCATTTTCTGGACTCGTTTGAGTCCGGAAAACGGCACTTTAGGGTACAGTATGAAAAAAAATGTCTTTAGGTTGATATTTGCACAGTGGCGTATTCAAAGGGGGTAATTGTTTTAACAAAAACAAATCATATTGTTTTTAAATCATACAGAGCATCTTTTGTGAATTTTTACTAAAATCGCCTAAGAATCGATTATTAAAGATCCATAATAAACATTTTTAGCTTATAACTATACAGTGGCGTATACAAAATGGTAATTTTTATTAAAATATATCTAAACATATTTTCTTAAATCACTTTTTTTGCTTCGTTTTTGTAAAATATCACAAGAATTCAAAACTAGAACCCAAGAACTGTATAATTTTAATAAATATTTCCCTTACTACTCCTGAAGCACAGCAAAATGTGAAACTGATCATAAAAGTCCAAATTTTTTGTTAATAATCAAGATTATCTTGAACCAAGAAGTTTAAAACACTTAATAGTGAATTTTGAAATGAAGGGGTTATAGGGTGGTTTATTTTTTGCATTATTTCGTTGTTTTAAGTCTTAAAGTAATTTCGCAACTTGTTCAGTTGTTGTTGTAAGTCCGTCGGTGTTTGAAAAGCTTACCTTGAAAAGGATATCCAGTAAAATACGGTGACATGTTCAATGTTGAAACTGCCATTTATCAGAAACTCGATTTAAACCAATAAACACTCGCGATTTGAGTTGTACCTACACAAAAATAGTCTCACTACAACCCTTGAAACACTTTTGTAAAAGAAAAGAAAATAGTCCGCTCGGCCAAACACCAAACCACACTGTCTCAAACTGACCAGGTCTAAAGGAAGAATGCAGTTTGTGTGGGTTCCTGGGTGAGATTGCTAAGTAGGTACGACCCATGCCCATGGCGGGCGGTCATTGGTCGGTTATACCACATAGGAGGAGCCAAAAATGGTATCAACAACTAGCCTACTACCGATGGGGGACCACCCTAAGAGACTGAAAGTCTAGGGTGTTAAAGGTTGGCTTTTTATTTTCGGATTTTAATAGGGTAATTATTTTAAGTTGTTTTAGATAAAATTTTGCATTTCTCGATAGATTTATCGACAGGATGTGTGCTGAATATATACGTATATAGGACCAAAACGTTGCGTGAGTATTTTAATTTACACTTTAATATTTTGTTAAGGGTAGTGTTAGTAATAATTTTAGGATCCTACACGCTAGTTTAAGTTTTAGATCTTTATACAATGGTTTTAATATTGATATATAGTTTGTACTGGAAAAGAATAGTCATAAATTATACCACAGATTCTGGGGTCAAAAATATGTAGATTGAAGCCCACTTACTTATATACAATAGTGCACACAAAAAAAGTTACAGGGTGCTAAAGTAAAAAATTTAAATAATTTTTTTTAATATTACACTCTAAAACGGTTTAACGTTAATGTATGAAAATTTATAGGAAATACTGGTAGATAATACCCAATAAATTGGAAAAAGTTGCATTTAATTATTTTGATTTATTATGGATTTTCAGAGGGGATCAACACACCTTTCACCCCCCCAACATTTTTTATGGCTATAATTTAACAAAATATGCACCGCCACTGGAATTAAACGTCTATTCTTAAACTTTTTTATTTCTATGTATTTCTATGTAAATATTTGATTATGGAAGATACAGCCACCCGTTAAAATGCCAATTTCAATATTGAATATTTAAACTATATTTTCGCAAATATTAAAAACACCTTTATTATTAAATTACAATTTATAAAATAATAAATAGGAGTAAAATAATAAAAATCTAATGTAATACTTACATAATTTTAATTAATGTTATTTACAAGTTATTTCAAATCTGCTACGTATGTAGAATACACTACCTATTAATAATTATTACATGTAATAATTGAGTAGTCTTAGATTGATTACTGTTAGAGTATTTGTTGTTGCTTTTTTGACATATTTAAGTAGAAAAGTTTTTCCAGTTAATAACTCAAAATGATTAATTACAGTTTCTCAGAAATGGCTGATATGCAAAGTTCTCCTGAAGTCAGCGCACCACAATATAAATATTATCAGTCAGTCAAGCGACTATAAAAACGTTATATGACATTCACGACTCGTCTAGAACTATATAGACACAAGCCTTATGAATAGTAGTATAGTAGCCTGAAAAGTCTAGTAAAGGACTAGATTCCTTCTGTGGCTTAGCAAAAACTACAATTTAAAGGTACACTAATGAAGCCTCAAGCATGGTTGACAAAAGATTACCAGGATTAAGGCAGGCAATGCATGCATATATGCAGATGAAACTCAGCATATTCTATGTGAGTGCGAAGGTCCTTCAACAAAAAGATTTTGGACAAGTTAAATGAACAGCCCACGGTATTTATAGTATTTTTCACAGTAAATGGTATTGGCTTATTAACTGTAATAAACTACCCGATTTAATCTCATTGTGTAAAAAATCATCAGGAAAAAGATGCAAATGTGCTACAGGGTCGAACTTAAGAAATTTGAATTTTGCATAATATAGGAGATATACAAGTAATTTATTTAAATGTTACAATTCTATTCTATATGTATATGTAGTTCAGTTTCGCTATCGCTATCCTCATCTAAATTAATTATAATTGTCGCAATTGATTTTACAGAAAGGTACGAGTTTTCAACATTTATAACATGACTAACAGAACTTTTCCAACTCTCGGTAAGAACGTCATTCATATAGTTCCTAATTAATTCTACCACAATATCACTTAAAGTCGGAGAAATATTTTTTCCGCGCACACTCGATTTAAGTTGGTGCCACATAAGCTCAATGCGGGATTGAACACGCAGTAGTAGGGAGGTAGTCGTAACACTGTGTGTCCCAAAGTTCTTTTTTTGTTAAATTTTCCTCAAAATATATTTATGTCATCTACAGCGATGAAGTTTTAAATCTCCAATTTCGTATTTTTTGAGCCATGAATTTTTTGCAATTGTCGACTATGATCGCTTGCGGTGTCCATTACTATAACGCTGTTTGGTGGAATGTTGGGTAACAGACAATTTTTAAACCAATCTTCAAAAAGCTCTGCTGTCGTATTTTCGTGGTAATCAACACAAGAATTCTTAATATTTTTGGCAAAAAGCCACATAGCGTTTGGGATCCAACCATTTTCTGATCCTACGTGTAATATTATGATTCTCTTTCCTTTATTTGATGGTGGTTTTGTTTTACACTTATCAGAGGAATCAGATCATCCTTTGGAAAAGGTGCATGTCAAACCACGTCTCCTCGAGGTAGAGTATTGGCCGATTTTCAGACCGGTATTTTCTTATTGCGACGTTATATATTCAGAACGCCAGTTTATTAAACGTGTGGATTCCATTATTACTTGTCTCTTGTCAATTTTGCGATATTTAAAGCCCAAAGAGTAGTGAGGCCACAGTTGATGTGAGTTTCGTCATTGATGAGCCGCTGTTTCAGACTTTTGATTGTAGGGACACGCTGCTCATCATACATAGTGTAGATTTTTCGCCTTATCAAATCTTTTTCCCAGTCGTTTAGACTTTTTTTTGACACCGGTATCTTTACGCTTTTTTTATAATTCCATGGAATTTTCAACAATTCGTCTAACTGAAGTAAGAGGCACTTTCGTCAAATTACTGGTTACTCTTGCTGCAGCACCCGCGTTATATCCTCGCTGAAGTAAGGAACTATACACATTTTTTATGTTAATTTTCGCGTCACAAGATAAGTGATTCTTTTTTAACGAACTACTGGAAGAAGCGCTTATACTTTTTATCCACGGACGCCACATACTGTCTATTCTGTACGTTGGGGTATAAAATATTTGCTATTAATGTCTGTAATAACAAATAAATGTTATAAAATTATTGCACGCCGTAACACAAGTGAACACTTCCAATGAAATACAAACACTAAAATGAACAAGAAGTGTAAGCTGTAATCCTCTATAATACACAGTCCAAATCTAAATGACTTACCACCTTTAATAATCAAAGACACTTCTTTTTTTAACCTTTTGCCCATGGTCTGTGTTTTTGAGGTTCCCAGGAGCTTCTATTGTTTTCGATACAATTTTAAATAGCAAAAATGGATTGTTCGTGATGTATTTGTGTTAGCTTTTGAATGGTGTCTTAAAAAGTACACAATTTTAGCTATTTTATCTGTGGAATCTTTGAAATCTGATTGATTGATTCGTAAATATGTGGAAAATTTTATTGATAAGGTTGTTTCATAGATATCCGATGAATACTGACCTGCCTAAGGCAGGCTGCCTTTATCTCTTAATCTCAACTTTACATCTGTTAATTTTGCTAAATATTTTTTTAATACCTGTTTGTTTCCTGTATGAGTAGATTTTCTGTTTCCAATAGTTTCAACTGCTTGAGAGATTCCTGAAAGATATTGATGATTTTTTTGTTTCTTATCTAAAATTTATATTCCACAAAAAAACTTTGGACACATTTTAATGGCGGTTTTAGCCAATGAAAATAATGGTTCAACTTTCAAATGTATGACAAAATACTGGATTTGATTATGAACAAGCATTTTCTTACTTTTCTTCCATTTCTTTTACACATAAATTTCTCTCTTCCTGTCATTGGTATCTGATGTCGCAGATATAGAGGAGACTGAGATGAGCAACTAAGATAATCTTATTAGAAACTGAAGTATTTTTGGAAAATAAAAGACAAGCACAGCACGACTTTAAAAGTCACTTCAAATTGATACTTTCTAAATTATGAGATCCTGGTGAGTCACTTTTGAATGAACCCTGTATACATTAAGAATGTTTTTGACATTCTCCAATTCTCTCCAATAATGTTGTTACTAATAAAAATTGAAAGATTTTTTTAATTGGCTCTGAAGAAGCTCAGTTTTTGGCAGCAAGTTTGCTATTTTCTCTTAAATAACCAATCAGGCAATTTTTCTTACCATTTAAATTTTTTCTTCGAGCTTAAATTATTAAAATGTAAAATTCCATACTGAATTATGACAGAACGGCATAAAAAGTAATATTTAACACTTTGTTTAACGCGAAAAAAAACCCTCTTGCGTTTTTTGCGCCTTTCTTCATTAACGCCCATGTTCATTTTGCTTGTAAATAAAATACGTTAAAAAAGCAAAACAACAATGGTTATTTTTATTTTTCAAATCTATATACCCCGAAGTAAGTACCTATACCCAAGCAAACTAACAGAGACAGAATAGAGTCATGTCCTGGAGGTTGAACACCATCGGCAGATAACTAGTTTTATTAGTAATTTCGTGGTTTCTTGTTTTTCATTTAAAACATAAAATTTAAAACGGCTTTATAGACATTGGCATCCTCTAAGTCATAAAGGATGTTGGGAAGATTACAGTTCTACTATTTTATAATTATACGAAACGCGTAAAAAATATAACTGCTAAAAGCAATCTTACTTCCACTAAGTAAAAGAAAAGAAAAACCTGAAACGTAAAAAGTTTGTACAGAGTCGCAACAATCCGACGATTTCATAAAATAAATTTAGAAAATAAAATGCAATATTTAACACCTATGTTATCGCCATCTAATGGAATTACCACAAGACAAATAAGCTAGTTGATCTAATTTGAAAAGTATAAACAAATATTGCCCGTCTCCTTTTTACCAATAGATAAAGCGCATCTTCCATCTTCGTCTATTTACTAAATGATTGACAACCTGATTTAATTATCGCTTAACTGTTAACCTCAAAAAATACGAATTGAATTCGTTTCGTAACGAAGCTTGGTGCTTAATTCGTAGTTTATATAAAAATTTAAGTACCTACGTAGTTTAATTAAAATGTAGTGTGTTGTTTGTGTAGTGAAAAAACTTTCGAACAGTGATTTTGTTAATATAAATTCAAGGTAATTAAATATTTTATATTTTCCTTATAATTATAAATTATGCTATGAAATCCTTTCATCTATCTGATTAATTGGTTTTACTAATATATCCTCGAATGTTTTTAATTTCATTTCCAACTATAGTATTACTATAACTTATTTAACTGTTACTAATCTGTAACAATTATCATTTTTAGAAATTTCTTACACAAGTAGGTATAACAAATACTTCAATAAAATGTCTGTTAGATTATTACAAGATTATGGAAATAATAGTATTATTAGATGGAGATCACAGTATTATTCAGAACATATGAATATATTAGTTAAAGATTAAAGAAATACTATTAATCTGCACTAATTCTGATAGGTTTTCTTAGGTAACAATTTAAAAGATATAACAGAAAGTAAATAAATTTTTAAATGATTTGTGAATTTGGTTTATCAATTAAATCTTAAATCAATAAAAAAAATGATTGAAAGGTGCTGCAAATAAATATATACATTGTAGGAAATTTAAATAGCTTTATGTTTGTAGATTTCATTAGGAAAAGTTCTAAACATATTTAAAAGTACCTATATCTTTGAATTATATTATGTAGACCTACATATTCAAACAATTTTACTTTTATATGTAAGAAAGGAGTTATTCTTTTAGAAAATCTGTTACAAGTATGTACATACCTACCTATTGTTGGTGAAATTTTTGTAAGGTAGATAGAATTTTATAGCAGGGTGCAGAAAATGAAACAAAAATTGTGAAAAGTTTTAGATTTTGAGTAGTTTTTCTCCAAAATATACCATCAAAATAGATACCTACATCCATTTCACAAAGTTTCTGTCTACTAAATCTCTTTCTTTCCCTGAAACATTTTTTTAATCTTCAAAAAAACCAGTAGTCGCTGGGGCTCAAATCTGGAGAATATGGTGATTTGATATGACATTTTACTATTTAACAGGGCCAGTTTCTGAATTTTAATAAAGTGATTATTTGTTTTGAAGATCCCTGAATATTTTGAACTGTCAAATGAATAAGTTTGAAATTAAATAAATATGGGGGAGTATTAAAAAAACTCTATCAGAAATCGAATAGGTACCCATCAGATGCTGGTCATTTAAATGATCCTCGACTGTCTATCTATCCACCGACTTGGTAATAAGAGGTTAAAATACATGCACAAATTGCTCCATCTTGCTCAAACATAATCTCTATATCAAAAATTAAACTTTTCAAGGTTTAACCCGGGTATTACGAATTGAATCACGCATACCTCTTTCCACTATTGAGGTTGATCGTTGTTAATATTTATCCTTTATGCGTTCTACTTTTTTTTGAGATCATTTCTGTGTGTTCTGCTTAGTTCAAAAATCCTTTTAATCGATCTTTGTTTGGATATAATGGCGACAGTGAGGTTTCTAATAATGTGGCGTATTGTCATTGTTTTTTTGTCATATTCTTGTCAAACAAAGCCTATATCTTTGGTTTTATTAACCTTTATTTTAATTTTATCACAACTACCTACTTAACATTTTCTGAACTCTCAGGAAGTTCTAAGAACTTTGTCGTGTGTCTTGGATGTTTCCTTTCGATCTTCTGCATTTCTCTTCGATCTTCTTCTTTCTATAAAATCGCTATTACCAAATTCATTTCACTCAAATAATAGAAAAGCACCAAAAACAACAAACAACGTGAAGTGGTTTATAATTAATTTTTATCCTTTAACACCCCATCTCTCGGTAACAAATTTAAATATACCACTTTTCAGTTTCAGTTTTAAAAACCCGTTATTAAATATAGAAATCCATACAGTACACAATAAGTTTTATACTTGGTTACTAGGTAGAGTAGTGGTAAATAGGGTTGGTTCGCACAAAGAAATAGAAAAAGATGAAGGGTGATACCTATTACGATTTTGGATGTTGTTCGATTACGACCATTTATAAGCTGTATAAAAGTAATTTAAAATATAAGAAAAACAGTGTTTAGTTGTGTATTCCAGGTAAATTGAATATTTTTATTATTATTGTCTAATATCTGATCATTTTTAATGTATGTTGTATTATTTTCTAAATGTATATGTATATTTTGTTCATTATTGTTCATTAACAATATTCATGTTCGCCATTTTCTTTTATGAACTCATGTATATTCCGTTGTTTGAGACTTCTTATTTGAAAATTGATTATAAATTTAACCAGTAAATCCTAAACTTTTCTGTTATAGATTATTTTTATAATAGTTTTGACTAATCAGGGGTATTATTTTATCATAAAAGTTTTTAGTAAATTTTATATATTTTATAAGAGTGCTTTGTGTGCTTTGTTTCATTTTCATGAGTTTAAAAGGGCCTTGATGCATGTCTAACATTTTCTAGCCTTGAGGAGAGAAATCTGCCACCATAAAAAAAAAGAAATTAATAAAAAGAAGTAGATTCTCTCCGCCCCTACAACTATAGCTGGGTAGCCTCCTGTATAGGACCTCAGTACCTTCCGACTATGTCGGCTAACTAACTTTCTTCAGTTTTGTTTGATTTTGAGTGTATCATGAAAATGAAATATATTTACAGTCAGCACTTTGGAAACTTCTTGACATGATATTTGATAAATATCATGATACTTTATGTACCTATAAAGTACTTGTTTATGGGATATTTTAGTAGCCTGTTGGTCATTATTATTTGGAAAAGTTCTCATCCATGCATAAAGTCTCAACAGATGTTGACCGAACCATTTTAAATAAATTGATTTGTATAAAGTTTTGTTTTATGAATGTTGTTACTATGAGAATAATTACAAATAGTGTATTTTTGTGGTTGTGTTTTATTTAATATATCAAACATTCCTCATTATCATGCTAGTAACCAGTGTTATCTGTCTATTTAAAATTAATAATTACAAACAGAGTAAGTTATACTACAGAAAATTGGTGCCGTGACCAGGATACACTGATTAGTGAAAGCATTAGTGGGAATGTTTATGTTTTATTTCAATGTACTGCTTTATGTTTAATGATTCCAGGAATTTACAATGAGTACACAGGATTTGAGAGATTCTGGATTGCCGGAGACACTCCAACAAGAACCTACTAGGACGGTACCAACACCAACTGAGTCCAATTCAAACGAGTCTGAAGTTCAAGCTTTGAAGAAGTTGGTCCAACAACAAAGCGAGATGTTGAATTTGTTTATGCAACAACAACAGAAAATCAATGAAACTCTCTTGAAAGAAGCTAGGCCTTTACCTGATGCTGCCTTCACCCCACAGTCCAGTAGTACCCCTAGAGCACCCATTAGACGAACATTGGACATGTTTATGAGTGGTTGTCCGATGCCTCAGAATGTAAGTTCTATAGCAGCTACCAGAGATACTATTCCACCTGTTGACCCGGTTAGCAATATGGATGCCAGGCCGAACACTATTGCTACCTGTAATCCTGTGACTACCAACTCAACCACTGTTGAAGGAGACTGGAAAAAGATTGCTTTGGCCTTAAGTAGTAAGTCCACCCATAGTTCATTAGGGGCGAAGCCTTGTTTTAGATCTCCAGAGGCCCATAACCCAGTATTATTTCTTAACCGACTAGATAGATATTTTAAAGTTGCTTGTGTTCCTGTCGGTGAGCAATTAGAGGCAGCCAAGGAATGTTTATTAGGACCCGCAGCTGATTGGAGAGACTTACAAGAGACTTCCTGGAATAGTTACAACGATTTTCAGCGGGATTTTCTAGCACTCTACTGGTCGGATGATCGCCAGTTTTTTGAGAGATCACGTCTGGGCGCCATGAAGTACAATCCCGATAAAGGTCAATTATCCATGTCTGAATACTTTTTAAGGCAGGTCAATTCCTATCGTTTATTTTGCCCACCCATACCTGAGACAGTTATCATAAATGAAATCGTCAGACAATTGCCATTCTCTATACAAAGCCTTTGGACCACAATCACTAACCGTTCATTGTCGGGGACCTTGGAGTTTCTGGAAAGACAAAATTCCTTTACAAATAAGCGATTCAAGGGCAATAACACATCCTCCCCGATGGCTGCAGCGGTTGACCGATATCATTACATCAAACCCTCGATCTCTAAGGGAGCTTCTACTGTGGAACTTCCTGATGTTTCGGTTCCTCCTCCTAGAATTTGTAGAAATTGTAGTTGTTCGCAATCCCAGTCGGAAAACTACCAACGAGAGAACTAAGGAGGTACGTTCTCTCAACAGATGAACAGTCAACCTCCAGTAATAATTATTTTCCGTTGATTCGTTTTGTTCCTGCAGGGTATGACAATTTAGATTTAAGTACGTTCAACTTGTTATGTGAACCCACTTTTATGATTAGGTTAATTTCTTGTACTCCTATTACTTTATTAGAATATTTGACACTGTACCCTAGGGGCGTACACATTATTAGTAGATTAGGTTGGAATATTGGTCAACCATTAGGAAGAACCAATGTCGGTTTGATAGAACCATTAAAGTTTGTAAATTTGTTAAATATTGATGAACCACTTAGTCTGAATTATGACCTTTATTTGCATTTAAACATTCCTGTTACTCCGACTATGCGACATAAAAACACGCCAGTGATTCTATCAAATACGACAACCGATACAGTTCGCTTATTACCTCACATACTTGTAAAGTGTTTTAGTTTACAATTTTTAGCATTAGTAGATTCAGGTTGTGAGGTGTCTTGTATGTGCGAACAAACTTTTGATAAATTAAAAGAATCATACAATTTTCCAATTTTACCCGTGGCCTCTACCCATTTGCGTGGAGCTATGGGACAGCTAAGTACCCGAATTCGCTTTCAAGTCTGGTTGAATTTTTCCATCGCTGAAGTTCCTGGTATCTTTTCACATATTTTTTTAGTTGTTAAGAATTTAGTTAGACCTCTTATTTTAGGAATTGATTGGTTATATGCTGAAAATGCTAAAATAGATTTTTCAAACGATTATGTTGTTATAAAGGATGTTCCAATTCCATTTACGAGCAAAGTTCAAGGTTTATTAAATGAACATCTGGTAGACCAAAATGTAAGTGGTGTTGTCGTTTCTGAATTGGAGTGTGGTTTGGTAAATGCTAATCCGCAGGTTGATCTTCCAGTCGTAGATTTGTCGATTCATGTAAATTCACGTCAGGAATTAGTGGACAGAGTTCGTGAAATTCCAACCCTTTCTGATCAGCAACGTAGCACACTCTTCCAATTATTGCTTAGATTTCGATCAATATTTAATAAATATCCTGGTAGAACAGCTAAATATTATCACCATATAAGGCTGTACGATACTACTCCCTTTTCTAAACGTCCCTATCCGATTCCTTTTAGTTTGCGACCTAGTGTTGATAAATGCATTAACGATATGATGGCGATGGGGGTAATAAAAAGAGAATCTACTGCTTATATTAGTCCCATGACGGTAGTGAAGAAAAAGGATGGAACTGTCCGTGTTTGCTTGGATGCACGTACCCTCAATGCTAAAATGGTTGCAGATCATGAATCACCTATACCCCCTGAGGAAATATTTAACTCCTTTAATACAATCAAATATATGACAACAATAGATTTACGTTCATCTTACTGGCAAATTCCCCTTAGTCCGGAAAGTACTCAGTATACAGGTTTTCTTTACAATGGCAGAACATACACTTATCAGGTATTACCGTTTGGTCTAAAAACTGCTGTTGGGTCGTTTACACGCGCTATGGATGTTATTCTTGGACCTGAGGTACAATCATTCGTCTACAAATATATTGATGATCTTCTGGTGATCTCAGAATCCTTCGAGAGCCATTTATTGCACTTACAACGGCTATTTGAAAAATTAGCCGACGCCAAACTCACTATAAATCTGGATAAATCAAAATTCTTGTGTAAAGAAGTTAAGTTCTTGGGTCACATTCTCACAAGTAATGGTGTTTTGACGGATCCGGAGAAAACTCGAGCCATTCAGGAGTTTCCCACGCCTCGAAATCTCAAACAATTAAGAGCGTTCCTTGGTCTGTGCAATTACTACAGACGTTTTCGTAGGTTGTACAGTAACGATGTGTATACGCTGACCAAACTCTTAAGGAAAGATATTAAATGGCACTGGGGTGTAGTTGAGGGAGAAGCTTTTAATAGAATTAAATCTTTATTTGTACGTACCGTGATGTTACATTTTCCTGATTTTTCCAAAGCATTCTACTTGCAGACCGACGGATCTAATGTAGCTATAGGTGTTGAATTATACCAAGTCGATGATGAGAACGACCATATGGTGTTGGGCTTCGCTAGTAGAACTTTACGTGGTGCTGAGTTATTATACACCGTTACTGAGAAGGAACTATTAGCTGTCATTTTTGGGTTGCAGAAATTTCGTACTATCATTTTGGGACACCGACTTATTATTCGAACCGATCACCATGCTCTTAAGTTTTTAAAACAATGTCGCTTGTTGAATGATAGACTGACTAGGTGGATGATGTATTTAAACGAGTTTGATTTCGAGGTGGAACACGTTAAGGGGCGTGAAAATGTTGTTGCTGATACTTTATCTCGGTATCCTCCTGGTTTGAGAGATTTAAGTTTGGTTTCCGAAAAATCGCCTTTAGTAGTCGTTACATCTTCTAATTTTCTGGCTGGCTTCTTTGAGATAACTAATCATACCGAATTGCAGACTCTTTTGGGGGAGGTTAAAAGTCATCAGCTTCAAGATAATTTTTTGGGTCCTTTATACCAACACCTTAACGGATTTGCTACAGTACTAAACAAATACCAGTGTCGTATAATCAAATTGGTTCATTTGTATGATGGTATTTTGATTTTTCATGATTTCCTCCGACATTGTGACAGATTGGCCTTACCGACAAATATGATAGATACTTTTGTCCTTGGATATCACCAACAGTATGGTCATTTTGGTATATCAAAATTATTTAATATCATGTGTAGGGTCGTTTATTTTCCAGATATGAGACGTCGTATTCATAGGTTGGTACGCAGTTGTGATTTATGTCAGAAATCTAAATTTCCACAACATTATTTGGAAGGTCCTAGAAAACCTATTGTTACGACTTTTCCAGGTGAACTAGTGGCTGTGGATTATTTTGGACCCTTGCCTGAAGGGCGTTCCCGAAGTTGTTATATCTTTGTGGTCATTGACACATTCTCCAAATTTGTTCGTTTATATCCATTGAGGAGAGCTCAGGCTAAGATATCGGCATTAAAAATTATTCAGGATTTTTCTAAGGTTATGAAAGTTAAAGCGGTACTGTCAGATCATGGAACCCAGTTTACTTCAAAAATTTGGCAACAACAACTTAAAGCGCACAATATCACTCCCACCTTATCTTCAATACGACATCCGGCATCGAATCCCTCCGAAAGAGTTATGAAAGAACTTGGACGTCTATTCCGAACATACTGTAGTCAATCTCACAAGGGTTGGGTTTCACAATTGAAAAATATTGAAGCTTTGTTTAATGGCACACCACACCAAAGTACCGGTTACACACCATCCGAAATTCTGTTTGGTCAAAACTCCGAAAATGTTCTCGATGATATGATTATACCATTGCTCCCTAAACGTGTTCCTAAATCTTTGGATGTTATTCGGGAGGAAGTTTGTAAAAGGCTCAGATTGCGAGTAAGTTCACTCGGTAAAAGAATAGGTGACAAATTATCTATTGGTGACTTAGTACTTCTGAGAGAAAACCCTGTGTCAGATGCTTCAAGGAAAATCCTTTATAAATTCTGCCCGTTGTATTCTGGTCCATATAGAATAACGGCTAATCCGTTTCCTAATGTATATACTCTGTATGATTTTCAGACAAATGAGAAAAAGGGAAACTATAATATTTCTAATCTTAAGTATTATTATATAACATGAAAATGTTTGTACTATATACAATAACTATTAGATTTTAAGTTTTAAGATGTTAAATGGTTCTGGTCTCACTAAATGTAACTTTTTAAATTGAAGATGTTGAAAAATGGTTCTGGTCTCACTTGGTCCCATAACCTTTTTTCAAAGGGGCGTCTGAAGTGGTTTATAATTAATTTTTATCCTTTAACACCCCATCTCTCGGTAACAAATTTAAATATACCACTTTTCAGTTTCAGTTTTAAAAACCCGTTATTAAATATAGAAATCCATACAGTACACAATAAGTTTTATACTTGGTTACTAGGTAGAGTAGTGGTAAATAGGGTTGGTTCGCACAAAGAAATAGAAAAAGATGAAGGGTGATACCTATTACGATTTTGGATGTTGTTCGATTACGACCATTTATAAGCTGTATAAAAGTAATTTAAAATATAAGAAAAACAGTGTTTAGTTGTGTATTCCAGGTAAATTGAATATTTTTATTATTATTGTCTAATATCTGATCATTTTTAATGTATGTTGTATTATTTTCTAAATGTATATGTATATTTTGTTCATTATTGTTCATTAACAATATTCATGTTCGCCATTTTCTTTTATGAACTCATGTATATTCCGTTGTTTGAGACTTCTTATTTGAAAATTGATTATAAATTTAACCAGTAAATCCTAAACTTTTCTGTTATAGATTATTTTTATAATAGTTTTGACTAATCAGGGGTATTATTTTATCATAAAAGTTTTTAGTAAATTTTATATATTTTATAAGAGTGCTTTGTGTGCTTTGTTTCATTTTCATGAGTTTAAAAGGGCCTTGATGCATGTCTAACATTTTCTAGCCTTGAGGAGAGAAATCTGCCACCATAAAAAAAAAGAAATTAATAAAAAGAAGTAGATTCTCTCCGCCCCTACAACTATAGCTGGGTAGCCTCCTGTATAGGACCTCAGTACCTTCCGACTATGTCGGCTAACTAACTTTCTTCAGTTTTGTTTGATCTGAGTGTATCATGAAAGTGAAATATATTTACAGTCAGCACTTTGGAAACTTCTTGACATGATATTTGATAAATATCATGATACTTTATGTACCTATAAAGTACTTGTTTATGGGATATTTTAGTAGCCTGTTGGTCATTATTATTTGGAAAAGTTCTCATCCATGCATAAAGTCTCAACAGATGTTGACCGAACCATTTTAAATAAATTGATTTGTATAAAGTTTTGTTTTATGAATGTTGTTACTATGAGAATAATTACAAATAGTGTATTTTTGTGGTTGTGTTTTATTTAATATATCAAACATTCCTCATTATAATGCTAGTAACCAGTGTTATCTGTCTATTTAAAATTAATAATTACAAACAGAGTAAGTTATACTACAAACGCAAGAACAAAATAAGTAATAACAGCTTAAAATGACAATATTTACATTTAAGATATCAATATTACTGGTAGATAGGTTAAAAATAGAAATGTTTTCAGGTTCAATAATACACATATACGAACTTGCCCGAAGGTTTTAGGAAAAAGTCGTAGAGAGTAGTATTTGATGATTGAAATAAGAAATATTTTTCTTTGCCATTTCTTCTCTATTTCTATCTCTATCAGGTTACAGATTATATACGCGTACTGTTGTTATAAAAGAGCTTTGTTATTGCTCTATAAGCTTTCCAGTTGTTTTATAACTTTGTGATTGATCTCTGTGTATTCCGTACCTGTTATTTACGTCCTAGATCTCGTTCTAGATGATTTTCTGTTGATTATGTCCATTTGATTGACTTCGGTCCATTCTGTTATTCTTCTATATGTTCTAGATCGTTTGCTGTTGAACTATAACCTTTTTGTTGATCTCTGTATATTCTGTTGTTGCTCAATATTTGTTATTTATCTTCTAGATGATTCCCTGTTGATCTATGACCTTTTAATTGATCTCTGTTCATCCGGGTGGTCTGGATCCTTTATATGATTATGTTGTAGTTCCTTGCTGTCGATCTATAACATTTATATTGCTCCCTGTGTATTTTATTGTTGTTCTGTATCTGTTATTTATGTTCCAAATCGTTTGCTGTTGAACTATGACCTTTTGATTGATCTCTGTACTCTGTATAATCTGTTAGTGTTCTGTATTAATTATTTTTTTTCTATGTGTTTCTTTGTTTATCTTTATAACCTCTTAATTGAAACTGTTCTTTGGTTTTTGCCGTTGTTCTATTAATTGATTCCAATATATTCAGGTTTTGTACTTACTGTTTATTTTCTTCCAAGAATAATTGTCTATTGAGAAAAGGGATCTCCAAGGGGTATTTTAGGGCGAAACAATGGTAGGTATCTAATAATGGACGCTCGTTTAAAATAAATGCGTAACAAGTATATCGAAATAAGTTTGGATTATTATTGACGTTTGAGAATATTAAATCTAATGGAAAGCATCAAGTATATATCGCTAGCATTATTTTCGCTCGCGTTTTCTCAATGGCTGTTGATGTTTTAAAATTTAATGTTCTTTCCTGCAATGAACAAGAAGGAGAAACCAGATATAGATTTTTATATATATACATATATAAATTCAAGTACTCGCTATTTGCCGGCAACTGAACGACGTGTGAGGCGGTACCGGAGTCGACTTTAACTCCTCCTATTTACCGCTATAAAATATATACCGCTCGTGTTAAGAATGTACGTGTTGTGTGCTTGAATTAGTAACAAATAAATATCGGACTGTGTGGCAGTAATAGAAAAATGGTCTGTCTGCTAATAGTTTTACACGCAGAAAAAAGTTCGTTACGTATATACACACATAAAATATGTCCAAAAGTTTGGAATAATGGAATATTTCATCTTTTTATTAATTTTTATGAATAATTTTTTGATATTAAGTAAACATCGTTTTGCTAAAACTCTAACCAATACTAAATAAATCGCGAAGTCAGATAAATATACAAAAAAATGTACCTACCATGTATTACAAATTTTTTAAAATAAATTAATAAGAAAAAAAAATTAATAATCAGTATTTCCTCCATGGGCCTGTATGCATGACTGTAGGCGATGTGGCATGCTATCGATTAAATGATCGAGCTGGGCTTGCGGAATTCTCTCCCATTCTTCACGAGCAGCATCTTTCAGTTCTCGTAGAGTAATTGAAGAAGGGGTTTCGCTTCTTAATGCGTGTTTTCAGAATGTCCCAAGCATGTTCAATGACGTTCATGTCAGGGGAATTTGATGGCCATCTTAATGTAGATATTCCTTCTTCTTCCAAAAAATTTTGTACTGCAGCTATTCGATGTGGAGGTGCATTGTCATGCATAAACACAAACCCATCACCTACCGTCTCCCGGAATAGACGCACAACAGGATTTAAAACTTCCTCGATGTACACAGCACCAGTGATTCTTCTCTCCAAAACCAGGAGAGGCGCCCGTGTACCCCTCATAATACCACTCCAAACCATAATACTCCCACCTTTAAATGGAACACGTAGTTGGGATTTTCTAATCAGGCTTGTCGTCCTGGAGCCCCCCAAACTAGCGTTCTTCGCGAATCAGAAACCAAGCCAATTCTTGATTCATCAGAGAACATCACGTATAATTCCAGTTAGGACCATGGTGTAACATTTCTTGAGCCCATTGCAACCTTACAATGTTTTGTTGACAGGTTAGTTTGGGAACACGTAGAAGTCTTCTGCAATACAAATTTACCGCATTTAATCTTCGTGTAATTGTTTGCCTTGAGATATTCAGTCCTTCAAGTCTAACAAATATGCCACTTGTAGATTCCTGTCCATTTCTTCGAGCTATCAATGTTATCTGCCGGTCTTGTGCTGTTGTTGTACATCGACTTCTGCCACTTCTGGGACGATCCTTCACATAATTTGTGTCTTAGAATTTTTATTTTTAAATTTTTGATAAAGCACCCTGAGTAACACCCTGTTGCAACAAAGCAATTACTCTAGACCTATTAAAAATATGATATCATGTCTCTGGGCATTTTTAAACAGCTCAAATGAAATTTAAACAAGAATTGGAATAACGTGAAAGTACCCAAATCAATTAAATATGACCAAATTAATGCAAAAACGAATCAAATTTAGTATTATTTTGTTTTAAAAACGCTTTAAAATAAATATCAACAAGAGTTTTTAAAAAACCATAGGCGTAGATATATTATTCCTAAATATTCCAAACTTTTGGACTTATGTGTATAATATCCGGGTTACGTATTTAAAGATGCGATGCGAAAAAATGCCTTGAAATGCGAAAATCCGACACACATACATGGCCGGCGGCCAAACGAAACGCGAAAAAAGAGTCAGGTCGCGATGGTATCTCGTCCAGATGTCCAGTTGGTATAATTTGAGGGCGGCACGGAGCGGCACGCTCGCCACGTCAACCATTATGATCGTAATGTGTCCTACGGCAGGGTATGGGCCCTTTCATCGCTCGCCGACAATATAACTCGGCACTGCTTTGCCATTATCTTCAGGTCGATGAAGAAGTGCAAGTCGTAGTAGCGGCGAATCACCGAATTTATTTTCGGCCAAAGGAAAAAATTGATTTATTTTATTCTAAAATCGCATTTTTTAATTTTTAAAATTGATTAATACAAAATTACGCCGTAATGCAAATCGAACAAAAACTGTTACTTTCATAGGATGTCAAATAAAATTAACTGAAAGAAAAGAACATACATATTCTACAAGGTTGTCCAAAGAAAACACTCCGATTTTCCGACTTTAAAACGAAAATGTGGAAAATCGCTCGGGCCACTATTTTAATTGTAATTTCGTCATCGAAGGAAATTTTGAAACTAAATTTCAGGATCATATAGTATTCGATAAGATCTTCAAAATGAGGTATTGCAACACCCCTTATCCCTATCCATAATCAAGGGGTTGTGCTCACCCCCCGGCAGGAGGTTGAAGTTACGGGGATGCAAAGAGCGGAAAAGTAGTCCGGGTCTGAACATTTTCCAAATTTTCATTTGAAAGCTGGAAAATCTAGGTGGTTAGTTTTCGTTGGACCACCTTGTATATACAGGATGTACCAACCTTACGACAAAGCTTGGTATATGGGTTGTTTTAGAAGATATCAAGAAATTTTATTAACAAAAATAGTAGATCTCTTTAGGGTCCATATTTTGAAATTATTTTAAACTGTACAGAGTGTTGTATAACTCCGTTACAAACCAAACATATGATTTTTTATATGGGAACCCCTATATATTATACCGAATTCGGACTGCCCACATTTTTTTTAAGCTTTTGATACAAGGTTTTGATACGTTATATAGAGTCCTTTAGAAGGTATGGACACGTTTATGTGAAAATCGTAGGTAAATCAACGCTCTGTATCTTATTGTACGTTGAAGAAAAAAAAGTAAGTTTCGTAATATGATACTTTATCACCGTATTCTATTAAATATTAATTTTATAGAAACAAATTGCAAACATACAAACATTTTCTATACTTTTTGTCTATACTAGATATGATTCTTCTAAATGACATCAACTTATTTCTTTTATTTGATCTACATTCGAATGTTCCGGTAGAATTGTCGCACGGAATGTCTAGAATATCGGTAAAGTAGGTTATAATGACAATTTTTTTTTCATTATATTATTAGAAATCTTGGTATTTTTATCCCAAGAAATTGCTAATGTTTCATATTTCACGAGCACATCCGAGTCCTCCTCATATAATAAAGGCTGTAGTAAATGTCTATAATTTTATATACACAGTTATTGTGCATAAATGCCAACATAACAACACCTGTGCCTTCGTCTTTAAAACAGGACCGCACTCTATAAAATTCACAACTTCTCTCATTGACAAACTTTTATTGTTCATGCATATATTACGAAAAATAATAAAGATAAAGCAAAATTATTTGAGGGAATACTCCAAATAAATACTTGATGTAAATTCAGAAGCTGTAAAACACTACTGAAGGTGAATACTGATCGTGAATTGCTCCGGAAAAATGCAGATATGATGCTTCTTAAAGATGAACTGGTTGACATGGAAATCATGCTTTGAGTTTAAGGAAAATCAGGTTCTTCCCGAAAAGCTATCCCAATCTTTTTTTACCATCCCAGAAACAAATAAGGCTTCTGGAACAATAACCAATGATTCCAAAACATACAGAAAACATTAAAAAATAAAAAAAAGATCTTAGAACAACATAATACGCATGATTGAAGTAAAAGTTTATAATTGGATAAGAGAAACGGATTTGGAACAATGCAATATATTTATTTATCTAGGGAAAATCAGAACAGAAATAAAAGACAATATGAATAGCAATAAAGTTCATGGAGTTATGGCAAATGATGCAAAACACATTGAAATCTAAAACAACAACAAACAAATACACATATGTCCAAAAGTTTGGAATATTTAGAAATAATATATCGACGTCTATGGTTTTTTAAAATTTCTTGTTGATATTTATTTTAAAGCGTTTTTTGATTCGTTTTTGTATTAATTTGGTCATATTTAATTGATTTGGGTACTTTCACATTATTCCAATTCTTGTTTAAATTTCATTTGAGCTGTTTAAAAATGCCCAGAGACATGATATCATATTTCAATAGGTCTAGAGTAATTGCTTTGTTACAACAGAGCTTTAGTCAAAGTGATATCGCGAATATTGTTGGTGTTATTCAGGGTGCTGTATAAAAAATAAAAAAAAAATTCCATGACACAAATGATGTGAAGGATCATCCCAGAAGTGGCAGAAGTCGATGTACAACAGCAGCACAAGACCGCGGTAGATAACATTCATAGCTCGAAGAAATCGACAGGAATCTACAAGTGGCATAATATCCAGAAAAACTGCTAGACTTGAAGGACTGAATATCTCAAGGCAAACAATTATACGAAGATTAAATGCGGTAAATTTGTATCGCAGAAGACTTCTACGTGTTCCCAAATTAACCTATCATAAAAAATTGTAAGGTTGCAATTGGCTCAAGAAATGTTACACCATGGTCCTAACTGGAATTACGTATTCTCTGATGAATCAAGAATTGGCTTGGTTTCTGATTCGCGAAGAACGCTAGTTTGGAGGTCCCCAGGACGACAAGCCCGATTAGAAACAGCCCAACCACGTATTCCATTTGAAGGTGGGAGTATTATGGTTTGGAGTGGTATTATGAGGGGTACACGGACGCCTCTCCTGGTTTAGGAGGAAGAATCACTGGTGCTGTGTACATCGAGGAAGTTTTAAATCCTGTTGTGCGTCTATTCCGGGGGGCACTAGGTGATGAATTTGTGTTTATGCATGACAATGCACCTCCACATCGAACAGCTGCAGTACAAAATTTTTCGGAAGAAGAAGGAGTATCCACATTTAGATGTCCAATAAATTCCCCTGACATGAACGTCATTGAACATACCTGGGACATTCTTAAAACATGCATTAAGAAGCGAAACCCTCCCCCAATTAGTCTACGAGAACTGAAAGATGCTGCTCGTGAAGAATGGGAGAGGATTCCGTAAGCCCAGCTCGACCATTTAATCGATAGCATGCCACATCGCCTACATTAATGCATACAGGTCCATGGGGGAAATACTGATTATTAATTTTATTTAAAAACCTTTTTTTGCTTATTAATTTATTTAAAAAAGTTTGTAATACATTGTACATTTTTCACCTCAAAAGAATAAATCATTTAATTAAATTGATTGTACTAACCCTTACTTTTTGGAAGTCCATCTTATTAAGGATAATAAAAAACTCTTCGTTTTAACAAAACTTCCAATATTTATTAAAAAATTGCTTTTTTAAAGGCTCAATGACAGCTGTTTCGCTATGAAGCATCGTCAGATTGACATTTAAGTTACATTTTGTTTGTTTGTAGCTAGGTACCTGATGTTTAGGTAGTATTAAGGCTAGACCAAGTATGGAAGTAATAAGACATAACAATATTAAAGCCTAGATGTTATTAGCCCTAAGGGATTATCCTGGATGTATTTCCCTCTAAGATCAGTATAACTGTGCAATGATATAGAAAAACCAGGAAAAAACTATATCATGCTGATCTTTACAATAACTTAATATATTTGTGTTACAATTACGTCTTATCTATGTATAAAATGAAGACTCAATCAAAGCAAACACTTTAAAAGTGGAGAACTTCCCAGATTTATTTGTTCATTAACAACTTTAAATTGTGGATCTGCTAGATGTCTTTTTATTTCAAGTTCTTCAAGGAAATCTAAATTTTGTTTTTTATTACAAATGTGTAGTATTTAAATAAATGTAAATTACAAAATAATACTAAATTAGTATCATTTGATGTAACTAATATGTTCTCTAAAATTCCTCCTAAAGAATGTATAGTTCTAGTTAAAAAGATATTAGATGAAAGAAATATCCATCCAGGAATAATATCAGATATAATTGACTTATTTAATGTATGCATTAGTCAAAATTATTTTACTTTTGATAACAAAGTATATATTCAAAATGAGGGTCTTTCAATGGGAAGTCCCATTTCTCCAATTTTAGCAAATATTTTTATGGATAATTTAGAAAACAAAATCTTTAATTCTAGTTATAAAAACAATATTGTATTTTGGTACAGATATGTTGATGATGTGTTAGCAGGATTTGTAGGTAGCGAACGACAATTAGATATATTTTTTAATTATATTAATACCTTGCATCCTAAAATTAATTTTACTTTAGAAGTTGAAGAAAATAATTCAATTAATTTTCTAGATTTAAAAATTGAAAAAGTTAATAATTTACTAAATTATTCAATATACAGAAAACCAACACAAACAGATGTAACCATACCATATAATTCAAATCATCCTATAACACATAAATTAGCAGCTTATAATTCTATGATACATAGGGCATTTTCAATTCCAATGGACAAAATTAACTTTGATAAAGAAATTTATATCATAAAACAAATAGCTACATCTAATGGCTACCCAATTCATTTGATAAATAGATTAATTAATAAAAAAGAACAGAAAGTGGCACTACAACTAATATTTCCTAAACAAACTAAAGAAATTAAAAGTTATAAAAATATTACATATTGTGGAAGTATTTCCAATAAAATATCAAAAATAATATTTTCGGCAACATCAGCAATAATATCATTTAAAACACAAAATAATGTTGGTACAAAATTGTTAAATGTAAAAACAAAATTACCTAAATTAAAAAAATCTGGTGTTTACAAAATTAATTGTCCAAAGTGTAATGCTGTATATATAGGTCAAACACAAAGAAATTTTGAAGTAAGATTTAACGAACATTTAAGAGCATATAGATTAAAACAACCAGATAAGTCAAATTATGCAAAACACCTACTTGAACATCCAACCTCACTCTTTCACACCAATGACATCCAAATACTACACATTTGTAATAAAAAACAAAATTTAGATTTCCTTGAAGAACTTGAAATAAAAAGACATCTAGCAGATCCACAATTTAAAGTTGTTAATGAACAAATAAATCTGGTAAGTTCTCCACTTTTAAAATGTTTGCTTTGATTGAGTCTTCATTTTATACATAGATAAGACGTAATTGTAACACAAATATATTAAGTTATTGTAAAGATCAGCATGATATAGTTTTTTCCTGGTTTTTCTATATCATTGCACAGTTATACTGATCTTAGAGGGAAATACATCCAGGATAATCCCTTAGGGCTAATAACATCTAGGCTTTAATATTGTTATGTCTTATTACTTCCATACTTGGTCTAGCCTTAATACTACCTAAACATCAGGTACCTAGCTACAAACAAACAAAATGTAACTTAAATGTCAATCTGACGATGCTTCATAGCGAAACAGCTGTCATTGAGCCTTTAAAAAAGCAATTTTTTAATAAATATTGGAAGTTTTGTTAAAACGAAGAGTTTTTTATTATCCTTAATAAATCATTTGTTTCGTATGTTTATCTGACTTCGAGATTTATTTAGTATTGGTTAGAGTTGTAGCAAAATGATGTTTACTTATATCAAAAAAATTAATAAAAAGATGAAATATTCCATTATTCCATAAACTTTTGGACATATGTGTAGAATATGGAGCAACACTAAACGAACAAATACTCCATAAGAATAACAAAATACAAAACAGCAGCACCAAAGGAAACTGAGTCACAAAAAAGGATATAAAACCATAGGAAAACACAGAACAATAACATAGCGCACTTAGAGCAACAGCAAATGACCCACAACAAAAATTAAAGTCTATAGAACGTTGATAATCAATGGAATGGATATACAGTGTTAAAGAAGGGATGTAGATTAACAGAACAGTATCAAAATACACCGAGATGAATTAAAAGGATATATGTACTGCAGCAACAAAGGAAACTGGGTCACAGGACAATAATACAAATGACCCAGAACAAAAATTGAAGTCTATAGAACCTTAATGGATCAACGCAAAGGGTATACAACCAAAATTGATGATACAAAAAAGTATTATATTCAGAAATCTTCTCAAAAAGGTATAGAACGACTGTGCTAGGTTAAATAGATGGAATAGAAGGATAAAGAAAGCACAGAATAGAAAAAAGGACGATACTAACAGCAATAAAGCTCATAGAGGATATGTGATGCAATTATAGAACATGTTTTGTTTATTGATGAGTGAAAATATGCCTGTAACGTCTGAGCAAAATTATTGTAGGTATACACGAACTGAGTCAGTCCCTTATCGAAGTGACTCTCTCTCTCTGTCTCTTTCAACTCAACAACACACCATGATTTTATTAATTCTTGAATGGATATTTCACTAATAATCGGGTATCTTGTAATATTTCGCTGACAGCTATATGAATTTTATTAAATATTTTCCTAAAGTATGTTATTTGACTGTGTCGTTTTGTGAACTGATATTTTTTTCTACGTGTATGTTAGGATGCCGCGGGGTATCCCGATGATGACAGCTCGAAGCGTTTTCTGGTAGATTTGTGAGTTTAGAGAGAGTTCAATGGGAGTTAAGGAAAGAAAATCATCCGAAAAAATATTCTATGTTAGTACTAGATGATTACTAAAGTAGGGATATCGGAAGAGGCATTATTTGATGACTGTTATAGCAGGAAAATACAAAATAAACATAAATTTAACTAAATTTCCACTACTTTATTATAAATTAACGTAGAAATTGATGAAAACATTAAATACAAATGGAACTAGAAACATGAGGACTTAAAAAAAGTCGAGAAAAACCAAAAAAATAGAAAATATAATAGAAAAATAACAAAGTAACTAAGATTAACAAAATTAACAATCTTTAATGTATTCTCATTATTTAATAGTAAAGCTATAAGCTTTTACAATCATATATTCTCAGTAAACCACATCATTGATGAAACCATACCTTCATTGATCTACAAATAGCTTTTGACAAAGTCCCAAAAATAAATTTTGCATATAATGAAAACTATGTGAAATGTGAAACTTTCTAAACTACTGCAGGTATTTTAAAAGCATGTAACAAAAAAATTCGCAGAGTAAGGAACTTACAGCATATAGATATACCAGAATGTGCCTTTGCCGATGAAAATTGGTAATATCTAATGACTGGAATCAAAAGAGACTTGCAACACATAAGAAAGAACGTACTACAAGAATGTACGAAAGTATTAAATGAATGTAGGCATGTATGAAAGTTCCAAGGCTACAGATTTACCTAATATTTTCTTAAGTGAAACATTTTTGTTCTTGAAAATGCTTGAAAATATGGAAAATAGCGTTTTTTCTTACGATGAATTGATAGGATGTGTAGAATAGTGTTAAATCTGGGTGGGAATGTGTCGGGTGTAAAATATGGTGCAATAAAACACAATTTTATTGCAAATTATTAGGAATTTTGCAATTTTAACGCCACTTTCGTATTCTACGTGGTCGATTTAGTGGTTTTAGACCATTTTTAACAAAAATAACATAATTTAGATTTTGACCAAAATTCTAGAAAATGCTTGAAAATATGGAAAATAGAGTTTTTTAAGTCGCTGAATCTACTGATGCAGTCAGTTGTTCGATAGGAAGTCTAGAACCATGTTAAATCTGCATTCGGGGGGAAGTAGTGCCGTAAAACCCTGTTGATGCCATTTTAGCTGGAAACTATCGGTAATTTTGCAATTTTAACGCCATTTTCGTATTCTACGTGGTCGATTTAGTGGTTTTAGACCATTTCTACCAAAAATAACATAATTTAAATTTTGATCAAAATTTGAAGACCCCAAATTCAAAGGTCTTAGCCTTGCCATTTTCTTAAGTGAAAAATTCGAAAAGATGAAGATTCTATTAGCTTTTACTAAAATAACTTGGAAAATTGTTTAAGGTTTAAAAAAGGTTAATTTAAACAGCTAAAAATGACCTTTCTACGTCTATGGTCCGAGTATCTATTTCAGAATATTTTCGTGCAAAATTGAAGTAAAAATCCAACAACAGGTTGTTCCGTAACAAGAGTTTACAAGAAGAAATATGAAATGTATACGACAACATGAAAACGAGAAGAGAGAATAAGAAATAGAGAAAAGAGTGTTGTTGTCACCGCGCGTTTATAAATGTTGGGTGACTACAAACAGTGCGCGATCCATAAATTTCGAAATCACAGAGGGTGGGCCTGTAAATGGGACCGCCAAAGCGGCCGCTCGCATATACTCACAATAGTCCGTATTATGCCTTATGGGCCGCCAAAAGAACCAACCTTCTAATGTGTGAGATCCGACTTCTAACACTCGATAGATGACAAGCTGTCCCGTAGAGGAAGAAAAATGGAATAAGTAGGGATTTCCTCTTTTTCTTTTTTACTTTTTTGATTTCTTTGCATAATACGATCACGTAAATCAGAATTAGGTACCTACCGTGACGGTTTGGCCATTTTGGCGATTAGCCACTTTTTTTTAGTTTTGTTGAAAATACGTAAGGAAATTGCGAATTAATTTTACAATTTATTATATTTCGCCGTCTGAGATTTCTATCGATATATTTTATTGTGTTGCAAGATTTACAAAATACTTACGAGCTAAAAATTTGCAACTAGCTGTGATTATAAATGCTAATCCTCCTGAAAAAGACTATGGGTGGTCCAAAATATATATTTTCTCTATTGAATTTTATTTTTACCGTTTTTTTAAAACAATAAACAAAAAAGAAAGAAAAACGCTAATAAATTTCGATTGTACCTATAATTTACATTTGAAAATTTCTTTCATCTAATAGGATTTCTCATTTTGGAGGGTATATTTTTTTAGAAATAAGTCAATAACTCAAATCGTGGACTTACTTTAAGATAAAAGATCTCAATAATACAGGGTGTTTCATTAAGAATTATCCATATTGTAACTGGAGAAACCTTAGCACGAAATATGAAGATTTAAGCCAAAACACTTAAATAAAATATTCCTCTTGACTCATTACGATAGAGTGAGTAGTTTCCGAGTTATTTGCATTTAAAGGTAATGTTTAAAATATCCATTTTGCTTTTAATGCTTATTTAACATGAGTGTCCTTAATAATTTAACCACCTTGATGATAAAATTAGTTAATACCGCACGTCTCTGGTAATAGAGAAAAACTATCTTCTGCCACTGTTTAACGTAACCTAATATGTGTAAACTCTTTGCTAAGTATTAACAAAAAAATACTGGAAGGTGTAAAAAATATGGGATACAATCATTTAGAATATTTAATATAAAAACCCCTATATCTCGGTTAGGAGGAATATTTTATTTTAAGTGTTTTGGCTTAAATCTTTCGTGCTTAGGTTTCTGCTCCAGTTACTATATGAATAATTCTTAATGAAAAACCATGTATAAGTGACATGAAAATTCGAATACCCAGTTTAAATGATAAAAATTTCAAAATGATTGCATTGCTTTAAAGCCTTTTTACCTTTAATAATGTGTGGATGCACCCCGATGTGTTACGCATTATTCTCCAACGCGCCTAGGCATGCTTTTGATCAGGTGGTCAATGTCCTTCTGTGGTATCTCATTCCAGACAACCACCAACTCCTCTCGAAGTTCTTCTAGAGTCTGAGGAGGACGCTACAAATTGAGCAACCTACCTATCATATCCCACACGTGCTCAATTGGGGATAAGTCGGGAGATATTGGTGGTCAAGGTAACAATGTGACATTATTATGTTGAAAGAAGTCTATTGTGACTCTTGTGACATGGGGTCGGGCATTATCTTGTTGGAAAGTTGGATTTGCCAGGGTGTTAAGATAGGGTAAAAGATGGGGCTAAAACTTCTTGGATATAACGCTGCGCGTTCATGTTACCTCTGATGAAGATTAAAGGTGATCTCGAGCTATAAGCTATAGCACCCCAAACCATAACTGCAACAGTTCAATGAACATACCTTTCAACAAAAAACCGTGGATTTTTTCTTTCACCACGTCGTCTTCTAACCCTCGCTCGACCATCGTGCATGCCTAAACAAAATCGAGACAATACTGTTCCATTCCTGATCCCAGAGTGACCAAAATCTGCAAAATTTGGATCTTTACTACGGCTACAATATTCATTTTTGGATTGTTAGTGGATTTCAAAAAAAGCAGTATGAAAACCGGAATCTTCAACTTATAAGGCTGAAAATTTGATCAATTGTTTATTTCAGTAAAATAAATAAATTCAACAAATTTTATAAAAATAAAATCATTTAATCTGGGTGTTCGGATTTTTATGTCACTTAGTATATATACCAGCTAGAAAATTGTATATATTGTGAAGGTATGTTTTAGGGTGAAATCAAAATGTATTTTAGTTTAATTATTAATTTCGGAGATATGTCAAAATTTGTAGTTGATGTCAAATTTAAATTATTAGGTAAAATAAAATAAAAAAATTTCTGTAATGTAAACAAATATTGTATTAGTTTTAAGTATAGATAAGAAGTGTAGGTTATAGTGATGAAGAAGTAGGGTTGCCAAGAAAAAAAAAGTTTTGACAGTTAGTAGAAGAGAATTAAAAAGTCAAGAAGAGCAGAAATTAATTTTTAAAAAGAAGTGACATAAAATAAGAAAAGTATAATTCAAAAGAAAGTGAATGGCGAATAGAAAAAGTTTATATTAATGGTAAAAGAAGCCTACATTAAAGTAAACAGAAGATACAAGTATTTGGTATTGCACAATATTGAAGAAGGTAATCTGGTGAAAGTACAAGAAGGTAGAAGAAATAATCAAAAAAGTAATGAACACTGCGGTAGATAAGGTTAGTTTAGGTAGTTAAGATTAGATAAGTTTGTTAGGGCAATAGATAAGTTAGATAGGTTAGATATAGGAATTAGTTAGAAAGAATACATTTTATTTGGTTATTAAAAAAAATATATATATCAAAAAAAATTAAAGATAAATTTTGATAGAACCCTACCTTAATTTGTAAAATTTTAAAATTAATAGTTAATTTTCATAAATTAAATTAAGTAGGTGAGAATAATCATCACAATATATTTTAGTAAGACTGTAGGTTTAAATAGTTTTTCCGTTTCACAATTATTAGTGGTTCAGTTTCGTTAGATTTAAAACTAGCAAAGGGATGTCCTACATCTCCGACATACCTTAAAAATCTTCCTTGAAGATACCTTGAGGCCTTTAAAATCCAAGGAATGAGAATTAATATTAAAGACGAACATCTTTATACGTTGTGTTTTACCGATGACCTGGTGATATGTAATAGCACAAGATAAAGAGTACTTTAGTTAAATGTTGAGGAAATCGCAAGAAAAACATCAAATGGCCGTGCTTAAAATACGTTTAAAAAACAAAATATTTGAATACTAAAGAAATGGAGGAAAATCTAAAAATTAGAACATTAAATTGCGCACACAAGTTGCATTTATCATATTTGGTATACTTGTCAACTTGACATTACAAAACGGTTAAATATTTGTCATTACTTATGTTTCTTTCAAACAATCGGATGACCAAGCAAGAGAAATAAAAAAGAGAATAGAGATGGCAAGATCAACATATATAAAGATGAATTTGACACTTGTCTTCGACAGTTCATGTGGCTATATACACAAAACAAAACTAAATGAGCAAACTGTGTGTGGTTGCCATATCTCCAAAATACCAAATTGTAGTCACCCGAAAAAAATACGTATACGATTTTGGTATGGGAGTTTATTCGTATCAGTTTGAAAATATCAGGCCAGATTCGGGTATGTGCTTGTATCCAGTTTTTGCTAATCTCGCAAGTTCTTGAACCAAGTTTTACTCCGTCCTGGACTGCGTTTGTCTGATATTTTCCCTTGTACGGATACAAAATTCTGCATCAGCCTGTATTTGGAGCCTCTTATAATATGACCTAAGTATTCTAGATATAACTTCTCTCTGCCTGTCTGCGTTACAGTTCAACTGATGTCTGAGATAAAAGATTTGGTCAACTTTATATCTACTATTTGCGTAAAGGGGTTCGAAAGAATTAAATTGAGTCCAGAGAGTGCATTTTAAATCTAAATGTAGACCGTATTCCTAAAAATGTATTTACACTCATATACGTAAGAAACTAAAATTTTTACGACTACCCGTAACAACAAAATAAATGCCATTTACCTTTTCGCTTACCGACAAAGAATGAGAAATAAGTTAACAACAACATATAAATGTGTTTTTTTCTTTCGCCAAAAAGACCTCGTACCCGTATATAAAAATATATCGTCCGCAGAAAGAAAGAGACGGATTCACAATAGTTTCTCGGCACAAATGAATGAGTTCTCTACTCTCTTTTCATTTGGAAAGATATTCTCTTCTCTTCTCCGTTAACCTTGTGTGTGCGTGAAAAGTATTTAAACGTTCATAAACAAGTTTAAAAGTCTAATAAACCCCATCGCGTCGGTGGGTTTCAAAAGCGGGATCTCAATATGTTAATGAGACAGATTATTACGGAACACGTGTGAAGTTTTTATCTTTCTCTAGCGTTCCTAATACTCGGAACAATTCTTTTTTGTTGTCGTTGTTGTTGTTGTTGTTTTTCTTTACTTTCGATCTTCACCGGAGGCTGTATAACTATATATGTGTCATAAGAGTCCGCATTCCGGATAAACCCCTTAAACAAGAATTCTCATTGTTTCGCTACTAATTTCGGACGAGTTGTTTCGAATTCCCGTACAACACGATAGATGTCGTTAGAAAACGATTTTATGCAATTAAACGAGGACATTTAAACAAAATATTGTCCCCTACAAGGATTTTTGTTTGTTAATTTGTTCTTAATTTTTTCTTTCTCTTTGTGTTAGTCTCAGTTTCTTACATATTTTCTATTTTTTCTACCGTTAGGTCTCATAATTGTATCGTCTAAAAGAAAACCATTTTTCATATTTTTAACAATTTTCAAGACAAAAAGTGACAACTGAATGATGAGGTAAAATATGAAAATCTAAATTAGATGACAGTAAGAAGAAACTGTTAATACTTATTTGATGCTGGTGTGAGTTTCTTTTGTCATTGGTTAATAATGAATCAAGATTCGATAAAATAAGTTAATCTTTATTCTTTCACGTTACAATATACCCAAATAAATAAAATAAACAAATTTTTCATAAAAAACAGTTACAATAAAATAGAAAGAATTGAAAAAAAAAACAATATTAATCAAGAAAGTTTATTTTATCAAGTCACCAACTTATAAAACTGACAGTTAACTTGCAAAATGTTTACAAGTTAGTAAGTAGTATTATTTACATTAGAAAATTTTGTTTTATCGTCATATATGTTGAAAATCATGGTTCAATTGTTATTTCCAGTAACACAGATTTTTGATGATGAAAGAGTTGATACTGATGAAGATGAACCATCTGTTGACTCAGAAACTGCTGAACTCGAGGACTGCAGAACATTTGTACTCTCCTTACTACCAAATAATTTGCTAGACATTTCGATTTTTTTGTTGACATTTGCGACAAATTATTGAGATTTTTTTGGAATTCTTTTGATGAAGAAGAAGCTTTTTAGATTCCTCTTTTTGAGCTCTGCGAGAATATAGATAACAAAGCTCATAGATTTATTACTAAAAATCTGAAACCAAAGTATTTCTAATATGTTACTATTGTCATAGATAATGATGTAGTACCTACCATCTCAGTTTGATATAATTAAGTAGTATATATTAAACGATTTGATGTCAGTTTTTTTTACAGCTACAACTTTTTGATCTGTTTTTTATAGCCTCGGGGTTGGAATTTAGAAAGAATTCTTTTTAACAGAATGATTTTATTGAAAAAGGTGGGCATTGTTCGAATTTTATGTACCCAGTTTTATGTATTTGGTCTTAATATCTGTCCTGTATAAGAACTTGATCTTTTTAATTCAACACAAAAAATCAAATGTTGATTGTTTTAATAATAAAAAACAATGTGCTTTTATTTAATTTCATTTATTCACATGTTTAATTTTTTGTTTTAAAGCCGCTTCGTTTAAAGGAGATCCCCATTTCGGGTAAAATTCTCTCCTTTCTAATTCCAAAAATTTGCTAAGATTTTCCTCCTCTTCATAGTTCAAAACTTTTTTGTACGAACGTATTATAGAACCGTGAATATTGGTCAGATTTTTAATGAAATTTAGAGCATCTTCAAGCCTGGTTTCAGTCTTTACTGTCTTATAACATAACCCTAATCGTGAACATTCTTCTGTATCGTAGATTTTAGCCGATAGAAGCATTTCCATAGCGTTTCTTTGTCCTACGATTTGTACTAACCTAATGAACTTTTAAAAAAATATAACTATATAGATTTTTCTGTTGTTTACCTAGTCGTTCCTCCCCAAGCTGTCATTATTCCCATCTTTCCGTGCACGAATCCAAATTTAGCGTCATCGGTCATTAGAATGTAGTCGGTAAATACTGAAATTTCAGCTCCACCACCTATAGTAGCTCCGTGCACTAACGCGACACTCACCAAAGGTAATTTACGGAATCTAAAACAACTTTATAAGTCCAAAAACATTTAAAACAGTTCGAAGTATGTACCTTTTAAGTATATTGTGCATGTAATAACTCATATAAAAACCAGCTGTGGGATTGTTTTCCTTTTTAGCAAATTCCAAGTCTCCTCCAGAGCAAAAGTTCACTCCTTCACCGTAAAGAAGAACAGCTTTACCTTCATTCCAATTTTCAAGCTGTTCGACGCACTTGCTTAAGTCAGTCAACATTTTACCTTAAACCAGAAGACAAAAAATGAAGAAGATGTTCCACATTTCCTATTTATTTCATGCTTACCGCTGATGGCATTTCTTTTTTCTTGATGATTTATACAAATCATGGCGATACCATCCTTCCAATGATCCTTCAACAAAGCTATTTCTCCCCCTGTGTATCGTGACAAAAATCTTTCCATGTATTCCAAATCCGTGCTGATCGAATCCATTTCGGTATAAAAAGTTTGGTTATATGTCCGAACACTTTATTCAATCGATAACCCAATCTTTTGTAACTCTATGAATTTTACAATTTGAATTGTTAATTAATATTAGGGTCACTTAATGTTGACCTATATACGTTTTTATTTATAGCACTGGAAATGAACTAAAAAAAATCAATTTAGTATATATCGATAGAAAGGGGAATTTCTTAGAAATCTGACCATTGTAATGTTTACTCAGTTATCCTGTAGAAATCTGGACGCCGAAAGAGAAATTAGAAACCCTTAATCTCAGTTTCTTCTGGAAGCTGTGGGAACTTGATGTTAATGCAGAAGGACCTACAACCTATGTTTGTATTTATGTTAGGGGTGATAAATATACCTACAACCCTTAAGATCTATTGTGCCCCTCCTTTCTTGCCATGGATCTGATGCTTTCTCAGACTCCTCTACTCCTATTTTCCTAAAAAAGTTAAAGACATCATCGGACTTCCAATCACGTAGGTCCACCTGTTCTATTTTCTGGTCCTAGATGTGGGGCTTTTCTACTACTTCATTTCCTTTTATTCCTGTTTGTCCTGGGACCCATTGGAGGAGCATCAGGCATGAACCTTGAACCGAGACCTCAACAGCTACCATTTTTAGAGGTTTTATCTCAGGGAGCGTTTCTTTAAATGCAAATAGGAGGAGCATTAACCATGAACTGAGACCTGAACACTCGAATATATTCAAGGATAAGTAGGCGAAGATAAAAATCCTGCCTCTAAACAGGATAATCTCTAAGATGCTGAGCATCGTAAGGAGCCTCGGATTTGCAAGGCTGAAGAAATTAGCTGCCTCTGGTAAGCTTATTTTCTGTGTCAGTGGAGAACCTCGGATAAGTTTGCTAATCAGTATACCTTGAGAACATTGGAAACTCAAACGAGTCCTGGAATTGGAACTTTACCGTACAGTATGAAAATAAGATAAGAAAGACCCTAATTGGAATAAGTTAAAAAGATTCCTATGTCGTAACCTTCGATACTTGGAAAATGTTTTTCATGGCAAATTAAAATCTTTCTTTCTAGTCGCATATGGATTGACAGCTTGCAACAATGAAGTAAATGTGTCCCTTTTAATATAGGTTATAAAATGTCACTTTGTTAGAAGAAATGTCAGATTAGTTTCCGTTTAAATTTTTCGTTAAACCTCTCATAAAATTACAGTGTAAATCAAAATTATGGCTATAGAATTAACGCCGGTGGCTCTAAAGGCCGAATACATGGGCGCACCGAATGCCGTAAAGTTGAAATACAACCCAAATTACCGCATTGATCATTTCAACGAATATAGAAATGAGGTGCTGTCTCGTATACCTCCTTCTAAATACGAATGGGGTGGCATGACGAGCATTTACACCCCCACACCGGACGTATCGGTTTATAAAAACACCTATAAACACAACGATTTTCCCAAATCTGAGTTTAGCACTATCGATAGGGAAAGATCGCAAATAGTCGACGATTTTTACTTGATGTGCCAATTGCATAGAGATCAATATAAAGATACATCAGGTAATCTAATAATTTTAGATATACATTTTTTAAAAGTGGTTCAATTCGATTTAGCCTGTATTAAGTTATTTTTGAGTTGGGCTCTTCTTCCGCAGCCGTACCCACATTAAAAACTCAATATTAATGCTATAAAACTTCACTTTATTGCCTCAAATAGTGATCACAGTTAATTAAGACTAGGATTTTAACCTTATACAACATTTTTATAGAATCCAAAAAATATTCAAATGGTGACAAATTATTGATTTTGACATGCTTTCGCCATAGATATTCGCAAATGTGCCTTGAACTATTTCTAGTGATTTTCGATGGTTTGAGTGTGCACACCTTGTTAGGTTTAGTTTTCAACTAGCAATTTAATTAAAAATACTTACCATTTCCTCACCACATTTTGGGCAACTTGGAGCACTTTTGAGTAAGCCCATTACCATACACCAGTTGAGCATAGCCTATGATGTGATAAGAACTTCCGAAAAAAGTCTTCGGAAGTTCCACATTTTATGTGTTTGTAAGTTTGTAAGTTTTTCCTTGAGTTGTTCTTCGCAATTATGCCTGACAATATAATTTCAATATTTAATGGACCAGGAATAGTGGATTTTCTTGGCGAATCATCAAATCAGTTATCCGAATAATGCGTTTGTACCAGAAAACCAACAATATTGTCTGGAGAAGTGGCACTGGGCGTTCTAGAACGTATAATCGATTAGTTTCCAGTACGATAACACGATGGAGACTTTCCAGAACCAACTTGCGATTGAGGATACGTTAAGAGTACTCAGATTGTTTCCCAGCCTCCTAGCCGCTCGTCTACAGTAAGCACAGGAACACAGAGACTGAATTTTAGCTCAATGGCCCTATGTCCTTCTTTTTTGGACAAAACCAGATGTAGCTTAGTCAGTGATAGTTTGTAGAATTTGTAGAGGGCCAGGACGACAAGACTTACTTTTACAAGGGAAGTTGTTCCTCCATACCAAGGAGGATCTGTACCTAATGTTTTTGGGAGGCATAATGCATCTTGACTTATAATAATGTTGTCTCATTTCGACAAATATAAGGGGGTTCCAGAATTTTGTCTAGTTTGGATTTTACATAATTTATTTTTTGCGTTTTAAGGTACCCTACATCCTTTCGAATATTTTAAGAAATCGCAATATATGTATCAATGTCCGACGGATCCGACGAGTCAATACATCAAATATCCAGATTTGCATCTGAAGTATCCTCAACCGATCGTTTTTCCTTTGACTTTGGATAGAAGTCTGAAGACTCCATTGTTGCCTGAAAGGGCATTAACCGGCATCTATAGCAAAGGCAGCGACATCGCTTACAAACGATGATTTTTTATTGGTCAAACATTAAAAACATAAAGAAATATATATTTGTTTTAGTGAATTATTTTTTATATAAGTTGGTATGAGCTAAAGATAATGACGGCTTAAAATAACTGCATCCAACTCTGGATATTTGTGACATCTCATATGTTAAAGTCAAATGTTGATATATTTACATCACGTATGAAGATTTCTAAGTTCCAAATTGTGTTGAAGTGATGAAATGAGCTCGATTTTATTGGGGTGTCTTAAAAAATATAATTTGGGAAATATTTTAGTGAGAAATAAGGCTACTCGCAAATTGATTCAGGTTAGAAAAGTCGATATCAATGAGAAAGTCAACACCAAAGGTAACACATTAATAAGGAACCTAAAAGTTACAAGATTTTATTTTTTAATATGTTTTGGCTGCTACTACAATCATTGAGTGAATCTATTTCTTCTAAATCTAAATTTTGGTTCATTGTATTCTTAGATAATCCCAGAGAGTTCAAGATATTCTTCTGGGATTAAGTATAGCATTAGGGTCTTTTTCGCCTACAGCCACCAGTGCTACAGGGTGGTCTAACAAAAACTTAACACCTCGATTTTTTGACTTTAAAATAAAAATGCAGAAAATCGCCTTATAGATACGTCAATTTTTGTTTCGAGAGGGTACCACTATTTGCTCTTTGCTCTTTTCCTCCCTATCGGGGGTGAACCCAACCCTTTGATTTTAAATAGAGATCCGATATATTATTTTGAAGATATCTGAGTTCTATCAGATTATGAAATTTCGCTTCAAACTATCCATAGGTAATGAAAGAGCTAGTGAAAGAGACAATATGGAATTTATGTCGAGAATTTATTTGTATCCGACACATTTCAAAGATAATTAGTTCCTAATTTTTTACCCAAAAAAATGTATCTCAGCCTATCGTGAATTTTTTTAGAACGTTATACTATCATAAATTCCAGCATTTAATATACTAAGTGACATAAAAATCCGAACACCCAGTTTAAATGATTTTATTTTATTAAAATTTGGTGATTTAAATGATTTTACTGAAATAAACAATTGATAAAATTTTCAGCCTTATCAGTTGAAGATTCCGATTTTTACACTGCTTTTTTTGAAATCCATTAACAATCCAAAGATGAATATTGTAGCCGTAGTAAAGATCCAAATTTTGCACATTTTGGTTCTTTACGATTGGTTACGAAGACCTGTACGATTTCGTCAACTTAGTGAGTTTGATTGAAATTGCAGTTAGAGTGCAAAGAAGTGTAGACACCTTGGTTAGGGGTTGTCAGACATGGCTTCGAGAAGGCCTTACGCAAAGAGCAAGGGGCTCTGGACGCCCCCGTAGAACAACAGACCGTGAAGAACGCCATCTAAGATTATTGGCCTTAGGGGACCATTTCTCCACTACCAGGTCCATTGCAAATGAATGGATTGCAGAACATGGAAGACCTATTGGCATGCGAAGTGTTTACAGACGAATAAGACGTTTTGGCCTATTTTCATACCGACCACACTAGGTCCTTCCTTTAACTCCAGAACACCGACGTAATCGCCTTGATTGGTGCAGAGAACGGTCACTCTGGGATCAGGAATGGAACAGTATTGTCTTCAGTGACGAGTCTCGATTTTGTTCAGGCATGCACGATGGTCGAGCGAGGGTTAGAAGACGACGCGCGACGTGGTGAAATGAGAAATCCACGGTTTTTTGTTGAAAGGCACATTCATCAAACTGTTGGAGTTATGGTTTGGGGTGCTATAGCTTATGGTTCGAGATCACCTTTAATCTTCATCAGAGGTAACATGAACGCGCAGCGTTATATCCAACAAGTTTTAGAACCCCATCTTTTGCACTATCTTGACACCCTGGCAAATCCAACTTTTCAACAAGATAATGCCCGACCACATGTCGCAAGAGTCACAATAGACTTCCTTCAACATAACGTGTGGGATATGATGGGTAGGAGATTGCTCAATTTGCAACGTCCTCCTCAGACTCTAGAAGTTTTAGAGGAGTTGGTGGTTGCCCGGAATGAGATATGACCACCTGATCAGAAACATGCCTAGGCGCGTTGGAGAATGCGTAACACATCGAGGTGCATCCACACATTATTAAAGGTAAAAGGACTTTAAAACAATGCAATCATTTTGAAATTTTTATCATTTACTTTTTACGCTTCAGTAAGTACTTATACAAAATTTTATAAAAATAAAGTCATTTGAGCTGGATATTTGTATTTTTATGTCACTTGGTATATGAAACAACATAAATTCCAGTATATTTCAGGATCAGATAGGACTGAAAAAAACTTTCCAGCTTGTCAATCTTTTATTTCTTTCCAAATAATTTTGAAAAATAAATCTATTGTAGTTCCTGCTCAATTGGAAACTACCGATCTATATTACGCCGAAAATTATGTTTCCCAACATACCGGAGGTGAGATTTTCCTCTCCAAAGAACATTGGTCCGAAGGTATAGCCTTAGTTTGTATCAACCACCCCGAAAAACGTAATTCTATAACAGGTAAGCCGACACCATCTATGATAAATTTGACTTAAACTCTAGGTAAAATTACAGATTTCTTTAACGCTTCTTATTAATTGAATAGGAACTGAACTAGATGGCGAAACTGGTCGAATAATATTCTTTAATCTTTAGGGAAAATGATGGTAGATCTGAGGAAATGTTTATTGGAGTTGGAGAGTTGGAAAAACGGTAAAGGGGTAATTTTATACGGTAAAGGTAGTAATTTCGGTACTGGAGGTATACGTGATTTTGCTAAACTTGCAGCTACCCCCACAAATAGTATTTGTGTAACTGTATACATGTTGGATATTCTTAAAAGGTTATTGTATTAATTGATTTACAATAATTGAAAAAGTTGAAAGTGATTTTTTTCTTTCAGGTTAAGAAAATTACCTTTGGTTAGCGTCGGTTTAGTTCATGGTCTAACGACAGGAGGCGGCGCCGAGTTGGCCACTTATTTAGATTATTTGGTCATGGCCGAAAACACGAAAATATCATTCGATAACGGAAACATGGAACTAATTACTACTTGGGGTGCTGCGACAAGGTAGGATCTTTAATATCGATTCCATTTTACATTTACAATGATTTTTATTAGGTTGGCCCAATTAGTAGGCGAACAAAAAGCTTTGGAAATGCTCCTTTCTTCGAAAATTTACAATTCCAAAGATTGTTTGAAAATAGGTTTAGCTAGTAAAATTGTGGATACGAATAATAGGATGCAGGAAGCTTTAAAGTTTTTAAAACAATTTACGGTATACAGTAGCACGGTTGTACAATCCTATAAAAAAGTCGTAAAGTCTTTTGACTATAAATTGTTCGAGGAGTTGCTGCGAAACGAAAATAGGGAGTTTATCAATATGTGGAATGACGAATTGAAAAAAATGAAATAAATAAAAATTGGCAGAAGCGTGTTTTATTTTGGAGCATTTTGTAATTTACTCCAATAGTGGAAATGGAGATGATCTGGGTCTTGTTCCTGTTCATATTTTCTTGAAAAAAGAGGCTACTGGAACCTTATCGGTGGATAGAAAGATTAGTATACAGGGTGATCCGTATAGAATGGTTATAAATTATACAACATATTCTGGAGTCAAAAATATGTTGATAGAACCCCACTTACTTATACAGGGTGATTGATTAGTGTGAGTAAGCTCAGTAGATCTGTTATAGTAAAAAATACAAAAAAAAGTTAATAAAACTTGTAGGCAACTTTAAACTCCACATTTTAAAATTAGTTACAATCTTACAGGGTGTTCCATAAGATGGTGGCACACCAAGCTTATGGTTTTTTAAATGGAACTATATATTATTTTAAATTCGAAATCTGCATCACTTCCACATCACAACAATGTATGTTATACCGGGTATTTAAAAAGTTATAGCCAATATTACCTGAAAATCGTATCAAGTTTAACTCACTGTATAATTCAAAAGAAATATAGGAGCATTGATTGTAAGTCAAAATGCAAGTACATTATTTTTTTGGTAATTTTAAATAGAACACCCTGTATTTTATATCACTATCGAAAAGTACTAATATCATTCTACAAATTTTATGAAGTACTCCCTATACCTAAAGTTATCAGTTTTCTAGATAGTTTTATTTTTTCATCAAAGTATTAATTTGGTAGATATTTTAACGTTTACCAAACCGAAACTCCCACTTTCTCTTCCAAGATGATTAAGAAAATCAAAAATCATTTACTAATGATTTACTATTGATGGTCAGTAATAATAATTTAAAATTTAACCTGAAAAATAAAAAATCCAAAATATATCTTCCTGGACAAAAATAAATAATACCTTTCTGTAAATGTTCGAAGAAATATTAACCACCTTTTATTAGTAATCCCTTAAGAGCAGTTAGGAGCAGGTACCAAGTCAACGAATTATTGTGAAACGTACTTTAAGTGTGGTTGAATCAACATAAATTATACCCAGAATCTGCGGTATAATTTATGACCATGCTTCTCGGAATACCCTGTATACTGTATTTTGACTATCTTTCAATCTGCCTGGAAATGTAACATCATGATACACAAGAGTAGGTATTGCTAAATACTTATTGCAAATATCATACTCCATTTAATGTTTCGTCAAACTATTGGCTCAATTTCTACCCTAACACTTTTTTTGCTTTTTTTTGCTGGAACACTGAGATGCTTTTACTAAGTGTTGTTTATCGGATCTACAGAGTTAAATTTTGTACCAAGATCATCTTCTATGGATTCCATCCATTCTTTTCCGTTGACTATTGGTGAAAACTAATCACTCTACCTGCAATTCCAGTCAACCCACTTTTGCTTGAAGCCTGACGCAGGTATTATGTTGTTTCCACTGACATTTGACAGAATAGTCCATAGAACTATTTATTCTGGCCTATCATGTTTTACGTATAAATCAGAAGAGACTGGAGATGTTGGGCTTAGACTTTCGATATCATCTTTGAACTATCTGGAAGACTGTTGGAGATATTTTTGCTTATCTGGCTTAGAAAGAAAGTGAATGAATTTAAAAATATAACTTATTAACAAAATATATATTAAATTTTAATATAACAGATAAAGAATGTTGTTCGAGATTTTTCTTTTTGGTTTATTTCGGATTTAGCGGAAATCCTTCCAAAGGTAGAGTATCTTTTGAAGAAGTTTCATTTTTCCTGAAGATTAGTCTATACAGTAAACCTCCGATGAAACCGGCTGCCAATGGACCTACCCAGTAAACCTAAAACGGTAAAATATTTAAAAAAATAGAAATTAGAAATTATAAATGAAATTTTATACCCAGTGGTTAGCCCAGTCTCCGTTTAATAAAGCAGGAGCAAAACTCCTTGCAGGATTCATATTGGCTCCGGTATAGGGACCCTAAAAATAATTTAAAAAAATATTGTTTCCATTAAAAAAAAAAACAATTTTATCTTTACCCCAGCCATGGCTAGTACTGCTATCATCAGACCGAATTTAATAGGCACCGAATCGTGTTTATCTTTATTTCTTTGATCCCAAACTCCACAGCAGAACAACACCAATATAAGACACAAAATAAACTCCACGAAAAGTCCTTGAGCGGCACTTATAGCCGGGTTGAGCCCGGGAGAGCATACTCCTAATCCTTCTTTCAAACCGGTACCATTGTTGTAAAAGTTACCTACGTAAGTGTCAGGAGTAACCACCTGCAAAAAACATTTTCCGTTAAATCTATTAGGAGAACATAATATAAAAGGGCTTACCAATAATAAACCGAATCCCAAAATGGCACCGAGTAGCTGCCCTACGAAATAAATAGGTACTTGTATTAATGGTATGTCGCCCAATGTAGCTGCTGCCACTGTAACTATTGGGTTGATGTGTGATCCGGATATATGCCCAAAAGTCTGTAAAAGTTTATTATTTCATGAATATACGAGAGCAAAGTTTAGCCATATGTTTGGGTATGTTCTGTGTTTAAAAGTTTACTGTTATAATTTGTGAAGTTATTCACAAAGCATCTTCAACTTTTAATGAACCGTTAATTACTTAGATTAAATAATAACGCCTTCCTATGATCTTTTTGTTAATCGTGGACTAAACGTTAAATATATTTTGTGAATTAGAGGAAGGGATTATCAAAAATGATGATATATTTATTAATAAAATTTTATTTTTTTAAATTAAGGTATAGTACAAAAGGTTTTGATATAATTATCTATAACTAACAGGTCGGCTGAAAAGTCCCCGGTCTACCATAGTAAAACACAATATTTTGACAAAATTCATTTTTTTTATTCAACATAGTTGCCTTCAAGGGCGATACAGCGATTATAGCGACCTTCCAACTTTTCGATACCATTTTTGTAGTACTCCTTCGGTTTGTCCTCAAAATAAGCTTCAGTTTCGGCGATTACCTCAGTATCAGAGCCAATTTTTTTCCCGCGAGCATTCTCTTCAGGTCAGAGAAAAGAAAAAAGTCACTGGGGGCTAGATCTGGAGAATACGGTAGTTGAGGAAGCAATTTGAAGACCAATTCATGCAATTTTGCCATTGTTTTCGATGATTTGTGACACGGTGCATTGTCTTGATGAAACAACACTTTTTTCTTCTTCATATGGGGCCGTTTTTTCGCGATTTCGGTCTTCAATCGCTCCAATAATGCACAGTAATAGTCGCTGTTGATTGTTTTTCCCTTTTCCAAGT
>CM068987.1:29244422-29280673 GCA_035357415.1 Ophraella communa | reverse complement strand
AAAATAGTTTAGATAAATTCATATGCATTTGTCGTATGACATTAATGACACTTTAATCATTTATATGATGTTGGATGTGCCCTATGGACCAAGTAAATAAAGAAGAAGATTTTGACCATTTTTTTTTGTGGCTACAAGCCTATAAAGTGCAGGTACCATCTGACAGATTGTTTACCTTTTGTGTGTGGAGAATTAAGTATCAATCAAATTGAAATCAATCAGTAATGTTTTTGACTTTGTTGTGAATAGTGGTGGTCGACGTAATAGGAAACTAAAAATGTTAAAATTTTTTCGTTGAAAAATTTTACTACTCGTTTTTTGTATTTTAAATAATTAATTATAAAATGGCGAAGAAATTAACGGAAGAAATGGTTATTGCCAGAACGAAAATATCAGATTTGGCAAAAATCAAAAGATTAAATTGTTGGTGAGTTTAAAAAAATTAATTGGTCTGAACTAGTCACGATGAGATTTACTAAGAGGTGGTGTTTAATTTTCTAGGGGCAGCGAACTCGAAGATGTTTCTTTACTAAGAAGAATGCCATCTGTAGAAGTTCTTTCTTTAAGGTAAGTTTGTCTTTAATTAAGCGTAAACTTGACATAATCTCCAAATCACTTTTACTTTTTTTGTGGTCCAAATATCTGTCTTATGTAATAGTAATAAACAAAATAAGTCATATATTATAATAATTTATTACATTGATTATGCTTACAATTTAGCAATGACTAAGTTTAAAAAATTATGAAGTTTATTAACATGTGTACATTCAAAGAAAATTTAATTTTGTGTTAACAATAAACCTTTAAAACTCATCAATTTTATATTCATTTTTGGGGAAGTGTTAATAATGAACATCATTTATTAATTTCCACTATATTATATGTCAAAAGGTGGAAAGAACCTCGCATTTTTTTTTTAGGTCAGCAGCTTACTTCTAAAAAAGGTTTTTTATAACAGAAATAATTTCTTATTATATTTGTTAACGACGCCATTGGTGCACTAGATACACTAATTAAAGAATATAATGATTTATGAAGGAATCCATGCACACACTTTATACTTATTTTCACTTTTATTTCAAATAATAATTAACTGACACCAATAGAATAGCTTCCTATATACTATATAAAGGGTGTTACATAAATATCCAGCTTTTATTTTATTGCTTGAAATATTTATAGTTTACTACCTATTATAAACTTTTATATAAGTTAATATAAAACATTTTAGGGATTGTTTATTTGTTAAGTTTATGTTTAATGTTTTAAATTTCTTATTTTTGAACATGTTGCAACTTATACAAAAAAAATACTTTCCTATGAACCGAATATCCGCTGAAGTGTGTTAAAACTTTTTACTAGATTGTTTTATTGCTGAGAGTTAATTAATAAGTGTTTGTAGGCGCAATATGTACGCAACTGTTTAAAAGAAAAGTGAGATTTAATTATTACTTCCACTATAAATATTGATAATTTGTGTTTAAGTAATTACCAGCAAAAAATGTAATTTTTTTTAAATGATTAAAATTAGATGGGCCTGCCTATATTTCCGGTCATGATATAAGCATGTGGAAAATGTTATCATAGAAACAATTCGTATTATTAATGCAGGTATTGATTTTCAATTTTGTCCTTGGTGTTTGCTAGCTCATTATACCCAGGAACTTGTTCTATACCATATTCAAACTCAAGCTACTTGTGTAAATAAATGCATGCTGGAATCACGTTTTTGTGCAGGGCATCTGAAAATATTTATGTATATCCTAAAATTGGTCATTTATTTTACTAAATTTGAAAGGCTTGGAGCTACAAAATCGTTGTTATACCACGTGGTTTAATACCTACAATCAACTCAAAATATTTGTTCCCAAAGCGAGTTTCAAACATGTTATTATTAACATTTTCTGATGCGCAGGCGTGACCAGAATAATGTACCAAGAAGGTTCCAAACAAAAGTGCACTGGACTGGAACAGTTCTGAAAATTTCAGTTTCATTATATTGCTGTATCGTTTATATAGCTCTCATTTTTTGGGCGCTGTCGATCTTGTAATATTTTCTCTTTAAATTATGAAAACTCATCTTCGAAAATTTACGAAAAAACTTTCGAGACATTCTTAATAAAAAAAATCATCCATTTTGATTACAACAACAATAATACCGGGTGTCCCAGAAGTTTCTGACCCATTTTAACTCTAGCCACAAGTGAATAGTGTGGTGAATTTATGATGCCATCTTGTTCCAGTTGTGGATATAGGTAATTTTGTAACATGTCTGTGTAGACATTACCAGTAATTGTAGTTTCTTGAAAGAAGAACGGTCCTTATATTTTTTCTTTTGAAACGCCACACCAAACGTTCAACTTTGGTAAATCTCTTTCGTATTCCTCAATTACCCTTGGATTTTCAGACCCCCATATACGACAATTATGTTTATTACATCTCCCGTTTAAATGAACCACTGCCTCATCTGACAATGTAAGTAAAACATCAGGAACTTCTCTAAATAAATCTAGTAATGTCTCAGAAAAAACAATTCTGGTTTGAAAATCCCTTTCATATATTTTTTGGTGTATATGTATTTTATTTATAAGGAGTTAACTTCAATGCCTTCATACATCTCTGAACTTCGGATTTTGAAATTCCAGTTGTGGATGATACTTTGCGAAGAGATATTCGATTATTATGTTCTTGTAATGTTTCCTGAATATGTAAGAGACCGAGTAAGAGACTATTTAAAAGAATATCACCATTTCGTGTTTGATATTGCTTCCTTTCCATACATCTTTTTTGTAGAAATGCAGTGTACCATTTTTTAATGCTGTTTTTTGAAAGTGGATGTTTCCTAAATACCTGACGAAATCTTCTTTTGGTAGTAACAACTGATTCATAGATAGATAGATGATAGGTGTTTAAGAGGTGGCCATGCAGAAGCCTATTCCACTGCGACCTTTTCAGATCTATTGTGGTCCTCGAAAAACTAGATTACATCCCCCAGTTGGACTCTCTTAACGAAGTCTATGAGCTTTGAGACTGTAACCTTCATGTAACCCTTGCCAATGGATATTCTTCTCCTAAAGTCAGGAACCGCATATTTACCAGTCCGTCGCACTGACATAAGATGTGCTCTGGTGTTTCCTCTTCTAGGTGACATAATCTGAACAGATCCGTCTCTGTCAACCCCGCATCAGCTTAAGGTGCCTGTTTAGCTTACAGTGACCCGTCAATAGACTTACTACAGTTTTGACCGTTTTCCTGTCTTTACTCAATAAGTCTGACGTAAACTTTTGCGAATGTTCCATTATGAACTGTTTCGCTTGCCTTTGTCCTGGTGAATTCCACCACCATTCCCGTGATTTTTGTGCAACCCATGTTTTCATAGCCGTTTTTATTATATTTTTTGCAATGCCGCAGAAAGGTTCCGGTCCAATAAAAGACATTGATGAGCCTAGTTTAGCCATTTCAACTGCCTTTTCATTGCCTTTTAGACCCCTTTGACCTGGTACCCAAGCTACCGTAACCTTGCTACGATCCCCCAGAGTATTCAGAGCATGCACACAGTCCCATACTAGCCTAGAATTGACCTCTACAGAATCTAGTACCCTTAGCACCGCCTGACTGTCTGTGAAGATGACTATTGAACGGTACGTCCTATCCAGCCTTTTAATTTCTTCTACACAGTAGTGAATTGCCGTGATTTCTGCTTGAAAAATCGTGGCATTTTGGGATAGACTTACTGGGAATGTTATCCCTTGTTTCCTTCCGACTACGCCGGCTCCCACGCCATACGGCGTCTTTGAGCCGTCCGTGTACCAGGTTGACTCCGCCTCTACGGGTACACCTTTTTCCCAGTCTTCCCTACCTGGTATAACTATTTTAAATTTATTGGCAAAGCTATATCTCGTGACTGTTGCGTCAATGGGTTGCCCCAAAATGTTATCCGCTTTTAGTTCCTTGATTAGCTTACCATTATCAGCCCCATGCGATTGGCTTATGTGCTGCTGATTATGTATTAATCTGTGCATGGCCGCTCTCGCTTCGCCCTGTATATATATGTGTAGTGGTGGAATGTTTAACACGACTTCCAGTGCAGCTAAAGGAGTAGTTTTTATGGCCCCCGTAACGCACAGGCAAGCTAACCTTTGTATGTTACTTAATAGCCTTACTGCTCCTGTTTGCTGTGTCTTTGTCCACCATACCACTGACCCGTAGGTTATTATGGGTCTAATAACCCTTGTATATAACCATATGGTTATTTTGGGGTTAAGCCCCCAATTTTTTCCACACATTCGTCTACATCTGCCCAATGACAATATAGCTTTCTGCGTGGTTTTTTGTATGTGTGTGTTCCATGAGAGTCTTTGATCCAGGAATACTTCTAGGTATTTTATTTCTTTGACTACTGGAATCACTGTTCCCCCCAATGTTAGTGATTTTAGACCGGCCAATGTTGTCTTTTTTGTGAAGTTGATAATTTGTGTTTTTTGAGCATTGACTGTTAGTCTCTCTCGCTTACACCAATTTTCAACCGTGTTTAGGGCTATCTGCATTCTGTCAGATAATACCCCGGCAAATTTGCCTCTGATGACAATCGCTATGTCATCTGCATATCCTAGACACTGAAAGTTTTTTTTGGATAATTCGTTGAGGAGATCGTCTACTAGGGTTGCCCAAAGTAGTGGTGACAGAACTCCTCCTTGTAGACAACCTTCACCTGCTTTCGCTTTGATGATAGCTTGCCCTAGTGAGGATATTACAATCCTATTCTCTAGAGCTGCCCTTATCCATCTGCCTATCACTTGAGGTGTGCCCCGTCTACTCATTGCAACTACAACTGATTCACACTTAGCATACAATAACACAGTTTTTGATTTTTCACGTTAACGAAATCGCACCATTATTGAAAATAAGTCGAAACCAAATCGCAATTAATTACTTTGACAGTTCGTTGTGTCAGTTTGTTGAATCTATAAAAATCCCAAAGCCTACTTTTACATTGAAACAGCCTATCCTAAAAAATCAAATAACTCACGCATTTTTCTTCAAAACTTTAACAAATTATACATTTTCTCAAAGGGAAAGAGTTCGTCTTACAGGAAGAATAAAAATATATAGGGTGTTCTATTAAAAAAAATAGACGATATTTACATTTAAAAAACACCTTTTTTTTAAAACACCCTATATAAGATTTTACTAATTTAACATGTATACTGAAAAAAACTTTATAGAAAAAGAAATTGTTCCTGGAAAACCGCACCTCTATGGTTTTTAAGTTCCGATATATTTGCAGATAAAATGGGTCAGAAACTTCTGGGACACCTGGTATATAATACGTACATAAAAATCAATATCAAACAAATACCACTGTAATAGCAATGTTATTTAAAAAGTGCCATAAGAAGTCATTTTATTTGAAAGCGCAAGCGCGAAACTAAAAGTTTGCTTTTTACTTTGGAACCCATAGAACCAGTAACGATCTCGTTTTGAACAAGTTACAAATCTTGCGGAACACCAAAAAATTTTAATTTGTTGTGAACTCTGCTCTGCTGGAACGCTTATTTTATAATGTGCAGATCCAATATGTTCATAACAGTTAGGAACTTGCTTCAGGAACAAATCTAAAAAAATCAAAATAACTAACCTCTGGGACACGTAATTCGACAGAGAGGAAAAAATTACTACATATCTGTTGGCCCAACTAAAATACAAATTCTATTAAGGCTGAAACTCAATTAAAAACTTAGGATTTAAGGAATAAGATGTATAATTTAAGAGATACGTTTTATGGAATGGACCAGTGCTTTCTAATGCGGCAAAATACAATCAAAATTTATTTTATAAGGAATAAGAAGTTGGGAATCAGAAACCGACTTGTCAATTTTAAGATTTTAGGAATAATAATTCAACCAATCGGAGTTCGGAATGTATTACTGACATTTAAAACTTATTTTTGTTATTTCTAAGATTCAAAAATGGAACATTTTCAAACGTACGCTGCTACCAAAATTTATGGTCGTGAATTTGAAGGTGATTTGGATTACGATTCACCCTTTGGTAATGCTCGTGCTGCACCATTTCATTGATCATTACACATGAATTAAAAATCTTTTATATCAAAACAAACAAGCCTTTGTAGTAAAATATGATTGATGAAATTATATATTTCAAACTTTTATTATATCTTGTTACTTTTATTATTCTTTAAGTCTTAAATCTTATATTCTATTCTATAAATTTTTCAATTGTGTCACGTAAAAACTGGAATATCTGGAATTGTTTATTTATACTACGTCGTCGGTACCTTGAATTTGAATACCTATAGTATAGTTGAAATTCCTATTGCATTTTTTCACTTTACATGCATATTCATTTTGTAGCCATGATTCATTATCATAAAAAGTTGTTATTTAATTTTAAATACCTATACATTCACTTGTGTTGAAAAAAATTGTAAGTAATTATACAGTAGGACGTCCGGTATCTAATTCCTTTTACGATAATGCCTTGGATAGGGTGTCATTGACATTAGTCGTGACCCCTAAAGTTTAACAAACTCCTTATTAAATCAATATAAAGTTTGTATACATGAATAGAAATAAACAAATTACTGTTAATCGTAATAATAATAATAATATACATGTCATGATTATATCTGATGAACGGAAGTAAAACGTGAAGAGTTCCCATTTCCATGATCTCGCTTGTTTGTTTTCTACGGATTTAGGTGGTCGTCAAACAGGTGTTTTTTTTTACTGTTAACCAACTTATCACTCATACAGGGTGTACCAAACTTACGACAAAGTTCAGTATGTAGGTTGTTTTAGAAGATATCAAAAAATGTTTTTAATAAAATTAGTAGGTGTCTTTAGGGTCCATATTTTGAAATTACCTTAAACTATACAGAGTGTTGTACGTTGAAGAAAAAAAATGTATTTTACCTAACAGAGTTTCGTAATATGATACAATATCACAGTATTCTATTAAATATTAATTATTTTCCCTTTTGTATACAGGGTGGACGATAACTCGTACCTTTCATTTTCTCTCTTCTTTCAAATGGAACACCCTGTACTTTATATCATAAATAGAATATCCGATTATGTAACTTTAATTTTTTGTTAAGCATTCCCTATTCCCAAAGTTTATAAAAACAGAGTTATTTTGTAATATTTATTGTAAACCATAATTATTAACCTATTACGAGGGTTGTCTGAAAAGTTTCCGACCTAACAAAGATACTAGACATTTTTTCTTCAAATTAATTTTTAATTTTCTACATAGTCTCCTTGTAAGCCTATACACTTTTCCCAGCGATGCTTCCATCTCTTCAACCCGTCCAAATAGTATACGGAGGGTGGTCAAGAAGTTCAACCTGTAATTCGCCATGGCAACCGCTGAGGTATGAGACGGCGCATTGTCTTGGTGAAACAAAATTCTTTTTTTCTGTAAATGTGGCCGTTTTTCCGCAATTTCTGCCTTCAGCTTGTCAAGTAATGATGCGTAGTATGCTCCTGTAATGGTTCTTCCTTTTTGAAGATAATCCATTAAGATAACTCTATGACTATCCCAGAAAATAGTTGCCATCACTTTTCCAGCCGAAGGAACAACTTTTGCTTTTTTTGAAGCCGATTCCCCCTTCGCACTCCATTGTTTTGACTGCGTTTTTGTTTCTGGAGTATAATGGTGTATCCAAGTTTCATCTACAGTAATTAATCGGCGCCAAAACTCTGATTGCGCCTAAACTGCGCCAACAGAGAGTTGGAAATGTTCATTCGAACACGTTTTTGGTCCAAAGTGAGCAAACGCGGCACCCAACGCGCGGACAGCTTTCTCATGCCTAAATCTTGATTCAATATGTGACAAACACGTTCTTTGGACATGTTTATAGCCTCTGCTATCTCTCTAATTTTAATTCGACGGTTGTCTAGCACCATTTGGTGAACTTGAGCGATATTATCGTCAGTGGTTGCAGTTTTTGGACGTCCCGAACGTTCATCGTCACCCAAGCTGGTACGGCCACGTTAAATTCAGCAGCCCAATATTTCACGGTGGTAAATGATGGTGCAGAGTCCCCGTACACAGCGTCCAACTCGTCTTTGATTTGCGTAGGCGTATTGCCTTTCAAAAACAAATATTTAATGACAGCTCGATACTCGATTTTTTCCATTTTCATAAAAATGATTGTCAAACAACAACTGCGCGTCCAAAATGGCTGAAATTTTGGTGGGTACCTTTCAAAGCATGCGCAAACACATTCCCCAACTTTTGTTTACGAGTGCTGCCATCTTCATGTTGAGGTCGGAAACTTTTCAGACAACCCTCGTATGTGAAAGGGATAAACGTTGAATGTAACAAACAATCCTTAAAAATAATAAATTTTAATAAAAAATTTATTCAACGGTATAATTCTAATCATAATATTAAACTAAATAAAGAAAGGAAAAACCAATGTCAATGTCACAGTATTTATTACTTAATAGTATAAAAGTTGAAAATGTAAGGCAACTAGTTTCGGCCTACAATACGGCCATCATCAGGCTATAATATGAAATTTACAAATAAAAGGTTAGTATGCTCCTTGAAGATTACAAGACAGCAGTAAAGTTTGACAATGACAATGTAGCAAAGTTATGCATATATACTTAAATAAATGGTTAAAGACCAAGCAAGAGCTACGGTACTATGTTTTAAGAAGCGAAAAATAAGGACAAGAAAATAAAACAATATTTGGACATTGAAAACCGGGAATTATAAGGACGAGAAAACATAAGGGGGAGTCATGGGCTCAATGACTTTTAAATGTATGACATACAGAAAATATTGAGGAGGTTGAAGTACCTCAAGTACCAAAATACCCGATAAGGGAAATAATTTGGTTCCACAAAGGAATTCAAAATTTTGTTTATGAACCCATTTAAAATATAGGTTCCCACAGTCAAAACTAACTTTATCAATCGGGTATTTTGGTACTTGAGGTACTTCAACCTCCTCAATATTTTCTGTATGTCATACATTTAAAAGTCATTGAGCCCATGGCTCCCCCTTATGTTTTCTCGTCCTTATAATTCCCGGTTTTCAATGTCCAAATATTGTTTATTTTCTTGTTCTTATTTTTTCGTTTCTTATAACATAACTCTTGCTTCGTCTTTGACCATTTATTTAAGTATACATGCATAACTTTGCTACATATTCATTGTCAAACTTTACTGCTGTCTTGTAATCTTCAAGGAGCATACTAACCTTTTATTTGTAAATTTCATATTATAGCCTGATGATGGCCGTATTGTAGGCCGAAACTAGTTGCCTTACATTTTCAACTTATATACCATTAAGTAATAAATATTTTGACATTGACATTGGTTTTTCCTTTCTTTATTTAAGAAGAGTCACATTCGAGACATGGATGATTTACTTCATTTTAAACTAAATGTTCAAAGTGTTCACCGTGAACATTATCTCAATACCGAATATCATAATAGATGGATTGGAAGAGGGGGCCCAAATGATTGGCCAGCCCGGTCTCCCGATTTAACTAATTTGTATTTCTTTTTTTGGGGTTTTATAAAATATGAGGTTTTTAAAACGAGAAAGAGAGAATTAACGTTGATATGCTGAAAAATGTTAGTCAATTATTTGAACTCAGACTGCAGCATTGTATTGATTGAACACTTTGAACATTTAGTTTAATATTATGGTTAGAATTATACCCTTGGAGACTTGTTTTATTTAGAATAAATTGTTTATTAAAATTTATTATTTTTAAGGATTGTTTGTTACATTCAACGTTTATTCCTTTCACATATAAGGTTAATAATTACGATTTACAATAAATATTACAAAATACCTTTTTTTTCTTCAACGTACAATAAGATACAGAGCGTTGATTTACCTACGATTTTCACATAAACGTGTCCATAACTTCTGAAGGACTCTGTATTACGTATCAAAACCTTTTATCAAATGCTTCAAAAAAATGTGAGCAGTCCGAATTCGGTATCTATAATATATAAGGGTTCCCATTTAAAAAATCATGTTTGGTTTGTAACGAGTTATACAACACTCTGTATAGTTTAAAGTAATTTCAAAATATGGATCCTTAAAGACATCTACTAGGAATTTTTGTTAATAATATTTTTTTATATCTTCTAAAACAACCCATATAATGAACTTTATCGTAAGGTTGGTACACCCTGTATTTACAAGGAAATCCGTTAAAATTGACCTACTTTTTATAGATTTATCTTAATGGTGCATGTAGTAACCATTTCTTCTTCTTCAAGCAATTTATTCAAGCAACTTAGTTCAAAAAAATATTACTAATGGTAATAGCTTTGTTATTTGCTTAAATTAAATATTTCATTGTGCAATGTGGTCTCGTATCGAAGCAGCAACAGCGTTTGTCAATTACGAATTATATGAGCAGCGTTAACACCCCTTGAGCATGCATAAGGTTTTGTTAATTTCCCTGTTTTTCTTCCCCTAGCTCTGTTTGCACTGAAAATACACTTTTTATTTAATATTTAAGTCTAATTGTTTCTTGATACTTATGTTATGTAAATATAATGTGATAAGTTAGTTTCTATTGAATACCAATCAAGTGTTTTGTTTACAATTGTCTCGGAATGTTATCTCGTTAATGACACAATCGAATAGAATTGCCTAATAAAGGAAGTGCAGGTACAGCTAATTAAATAGGCCAAGCCTTGATCAAACTTTTCGAATAAAATCAATGTAATTAATTAAATATACACTCACAAAAAGTATCAAATAAGTGATTTATGAATAAAGTTTTTATTATTCTCTTTTCATTTTTTTGGGAAATGAATTTGGAATTATGTTTCAAAGTAGTTTATTTAATTAAAATTAAAAATCAAAACATAATAATTGGCATAAATAATGAAAATAACAATTATTCTATAAAAATTAAATAATACAAAGTAACAAAGTAAAAAATTTAAAAGATAAATTTAACATGTTAGTATCTGGTATTGCCACCTGTGACTCTAATTACATCTCTCATTGTCCATGGAAGGCTTCTTATCAGGTCACTTATGTAATCCAAATTCAAATTTTCCCATTTTTCTATTAAAACATTTACCAGCTCATCAAGGTTGTCTGGAGCGATATTACGAGTTGTTAAGCGCCTATCCAGGTAGTCCGAAACATGTTCAATTGGGTTTAGGTCTGGACTAACTGCTGGCCAATCTAAAACTTGAATACCAACCTCTTGAAGGTATTCCATTATTATTCTGGCAACGTGCGGACGAGAGTTATCGTGCATTAGAATAAAATTCTATCCAACCCTTTCCTAAAGTTAGAAATTACTTAAATCAAATTTAGGAATTCCTAACTACAATTTGCGTTTCACGACGTGCTAGGTAATACCTAAGAGAGATAGGAAGTACCTAATATTAGGACAGCCTAAAGCGTTTAGGAAATACCTAACCTCAAAATAGTTTGTCAATTTTGTTGACAGCATTGAAAGAAAAATATGCCTGTACGTTTTATAGAACGTGTTGAAAGGTTCGATAAATAAATTTGTTAAGATGACATTTGTCGAAAAAGCTGTCATTAAATTTAATTTTTCAATAAAAAGTGGAAATATTTTTCTTCTTTTCTTCCCTTCTCTCATTATTTGTTAGTTTATGATCTCCGCCCGTTTGGTTTACAGTTTAAAACTAAACAGTAATACCAATTCGGTGTTTTAATTAGAAATAAATCAATGAAATTCCTTTGTAATCATATAGTAAATTAAAAATAATTAATCCTAAACTAATAAATCCTACAACGCAACAATTCTGGTTATTTTTTATAATTGAAAGTAAGTTAAAATCGATAAATTCAAATAGAAGTCGAAACGCACCTTCATTGGTCGTGACATCAAAACTCATATCGATGACAGTTTGTTTACATTTAATGTGTGGTAATTGAGAAAGTTGGACTTTTATTTTTGATTTTATTGTGAATTATTGGTTTTATTTGTGTTATGCAATCATAAAATGTCGTCAGTAGGGTTTGTGAAAGCATTGTCAAACAATTTACCTTGCTTAGACATTTTCATGGTTAGGTTAGGTTGGGTTAGGTTAGGTTTCAATGCAGCTGAATTTCAAAATGTAAAAGCAACAGCGTAAATAGTTGTTTTGTGCTTTTTGCATTTAAAAATGTCTAACTGACTTATTTTTATGAAAATCAATAAAAAATAAACAAAAGAGATGAATAGATATAAATAAAAAACTTCGCACAATCTCGCAGATACACTGTTTACAATAAAATGATGCCGCTTTCAATGACACATATGAATAGTGACGTAGGCCACCCGCCAACAGTCGTTTAAGCGGCAAATTTCTGAATTTGAATTTGAGGATGGAATAACTATGCTACAAAATTTTTTTAATTAAGTTTTTTTGGTTTTTGGGGTAATTGATTGCTGCTCTGTCTTCCTGCATGATTTTGAAAAAAATGGAAAACACCGAATTATACGCAAAATTTATTCAAGTCCAATTTTTAGCTAGGTATTTCTTACCTAAGAATTTCTTAGGTTGGAGAAATCCGTTTTAGGTAAAGTATCAAATTTAGGTATTTCCTAGCTTAGGAATTACTTAGGTATAGGAAGTACCTAAAATCAAGTTGGTGAAATCGGGCAATAATGTTACTAGACACTTCCAAATGAAAAATTAAAGAAACGTTCTGCACACAAGAAATTTTAAAATGTAAATAATACAAATAGGATTTATCAAAATTGATTAATTTTTTGTTTTTCAACAAAAAGGCGATTTAAACTGTGAATATTTTGGGCTTTTATACATCTAAAGGATACCATACACTCATATTAAAATATTCTCAAAAATGTGATATTTTATTTAATTTTTAAAATTATGTTATATACTTTGTGTGACGAGTGTATATATTGTCATTGATTTGTTTATTTTTTTTATCACTACTGTTTACTGTTGAAATATTTATATGAATATTATGTACTTATAGATAAATTTATTCATTATCACACTATATACAGTTTGTTGTAGTATAAAATATGATAAAACGCCCTCAACTTATGTTATTAGCCTAGGTAAATTTATGAAATTTTGAGAGTTTAGGTTCAGAATAATATTTAAAATGATAGCACTACGTTTTGCATTAGAAATTAGGTTTTACAACTGTTTTTTCGCAAAGTCGAACAATTTTAATTTCATTAACCAGGCCTAGAGAAATGTAATGTCCATATTAAAATATCATTGTATTCATTGAAAAAAGTGAGTCATATCAGTGGGCGGGTGTATACACCCTAAATGGTTTGCGTGCGGGTATTTAGTCAAGGACATGTAAGTATACCTACGCTATTACTCGTTTCATGGAAACTAACAAAAACCAGAGAAAAACTGAAATAATAATAACAAAATTATAATTTAAATTTACTGAATTTCTTGTTTTTAGTGGGGTGGTAAACTTGACAAAAATATAATAGTTAGTGATGGACAAAAGCATACTAGGGAATGAATTATTTTTAACGCATTTATTCTCACACGTTTTTTATGTCGATTTGAAAATTCAACTTTTGGATGATCTAAAAGGTTCGCCATTTGTGCTGTGACGTAGATACCCCAAAGTGAAGTTAGCTACAAAAGGGTGGCATAGGACCGCAATTCTTTTTTAAAATGTTTTTTTGACATTATTGCTATCAAGTTGGTCCTTCTTCTTCTTAATGAACGGAAAACCATATTTTGTATTTGTATTTGTAATATTAACTCGATGCATTTGGTGTATGCGCGCAAAAATATTGGGAATTGCTAATTTTTTTTAATAGAAACATAGTCCGAATTATAATAATTTGAAATAGGTATATATAAAATAATTGAGTTTTAAATTAGTTTAGATTGAATTGGTGCTGCGAACCTCGCTTCGCTCGGCACGCAGTGATTGATTGTCTCGACGTAAAATGCGGTTCTAAATAGAGTAGAGTATTTACAGCTGCAGTTTTTTGTTTTAAGGCAGTTGAAGCATTACAATTAGTTAAAGTTACACAAAAACTTAGTTCTCTAATGCTGTGAATTCTCTTTTCTACATAATGGGATTAAAACAGGTAGCTTGACTGTAGTCAACCATTTTTTTTGAAAAGCACTATACAGGCCCAACTAGCAAAACTTATTTTATAAAGGTTGTAAGTACTGCTATACAGCAAATCTTATATAACTGTAAAAATCTTATAATGTGGCTATAAACCACTATACAATGTCTTTACAACCAAAAAGGGCCCCAGTTTATACAACAGTTCAGTTCTTATAGAACATCCTTTAGTAAACTATACAACTGTTATAGAATACTCAATATGATGATTATATAATTGTACTATAAGTATGTCTTCAAGATTACTTATACAATATCCTTACAAAACTATTTGGGAACTGCTATAAAACTGTTGAATAAGCACTCTTATTCTACGGTTTAAGAGTATTTATCGAACATTTATAGAACTACTAAAACAGTATTTTATAATGCAGACAGAACCGCTAATACAATAAATTTGTTTTCTACTGTTGAAATTTGGAATATAATTCTGACAATATTATTTTATTGCATATGTTTGCATTGTGTCATGACAGAGTCGTGTAAGGCATTTATTATGATGGTGGGTTATATTATATTGTACACTGAGGAAAATCACCCAATACAACTTTTATTCTGACCCAAGATATATAATCACAAATTATTATTATAATATTGATGAAATACAATTATATTGCAGCAAAAACAAATGTTATTCTAAGTAAGGATGTATAACTGCTATACAATTTTTTTCTGTAGTTACCCACCCGAATCAAGTTGTATAAAATTATCATATACTCCTCATATTTTCACAAGTTTGCCACAAATGATATAATTAAAATACAAAAATTATATACGGGTTACTATACCAGTTTTTTAACACAATAATACCGCCTTTATGGTTAGTTGTATAATAAATATCCGACTTGTTGTATAAAAACCAATTTCGGTTATATACGTAGGATATATCAATTGTCTTAGTTTTAAAATTACCGCTAATACGCACCAATTAGCCATTAGCAAAGAGAGAGAGAGAGAGAGATTATACCAATGGACAAGCACAGATTGGACAAGTTCATCGTTATTCATTTTTCATTTATAGATGTTTAGAATCGACATTGACAAGCGACCACGTTTTAGCTTTTAACGGCTTGTTTCATTTTTATGGTTTATAGTGTGCATGTGAAAATGGATAATTTTGATTTGTCCGAAGATGTTCAGGAAAAATTCAGAGGTAAGTACCTGTACCTATTTAATTATGTTTGTTAATATTTAGCAAAAACCATTGTATATTATTAAAGCACTAAAGCGTGTGTTAGGTCGTTGAGTGGCGTCCGCATAAGCATGTTGGCGGGAGATTTTTGTTCCCTCTTAAACCGCCGGCCCGAATAGGTAGGTATATGGGAAGTTATAAAATATAAATTGATTCATAGTTTGCTTTTGATATTTCGCAATACCTACCACTAAATCATGATTTCTGAAAAATTACGAGTTATTTCATGCTTTTACATATTATAAGGGTTGTAAGTATTATTAAAATTTCAATGTATGAAGCCATCATAGGAAGCCATGCACAGCAGTTTGTTTATGAAGAATATGGTTTTGTTTATTTGTTTGTTTATGAAGAATATAGTTCTGTTTATTTGTTTGTTTATGAAGAATAAAATAAGTATAACTGTAAAAACTGTTTTCTTTTTTATCCTTATCCATTTGTTAACAGAGTGGTCATGCATATACAGTTATATGGTGGTAAAGTTTCACTAATATCTCAAAAGCTCATGAACTGACAAAATTGGAACTAGGTTTGGTGCTTTTTATAATACCTGCTACTTTGGATGATAGCGAAGAAAATACCTATTGTTTGAAGTTGTGTAGACAATTAGAGCTCTATGTAATTGCCTGCTTCGGATTTCCTCTGTCTTATGCTTGTTTTATTCTACATAACGGTTCAGTCGATATGAATGATCTTCAGGTGAAATCTGTTCTCACCTGAAGAAAAGATTCATTTCGATTGAAACGTGGTGTAGAATATATAAAACAATCAAGACAATGGAAGTCCAAAGCCAGCAATCATATAATGCCTATCTAAAAATATTATAATGTCTATATAATAATATTATAATGCCTATTTAAAAATATACCGACAATATAAAAATAATATATTGGGCATACAAAAATAATATAATAGTCATACAAAAGTAATATAATATCTATACAAAAATAATATGATGGCTAGTCTTCAATCAAGTAAATTGAACAAAATTGTCTACAAAAATTTTATAATATTTAATTAACAATTGTATAAAGGTTAAATCTTGTTTACTAAAGTAAAACAATGTCAAATGACGATTATATAGAAATTGTATAACTGTCATACAATATTATTATTGGCCTGACAACGGGTGCTACAATGATTATACAACATTGCTATTGGCTTAAAAATATGTATAATTATAGCTATACAAAATGAGAATAATAGTTATTCAAGTGAATTTGAGCGCATATATAACTAGTTGTATAACCAATATACAAACATGTTTAATAGTTAATCAATCCAAACTTAGTTTCCAGAAAAACGCGTTTTATAATCACAAAATAGTAGTTGATTTGTCACAAATAGTATATACCTTTTGTATAAAGATAATACAAGTTCTATATTATGGCTAATGATTTTTCTCTCAGTGTATCTGTTGTTACTCATATTGAATATTTTAAAGACATATATCACTACTCCAGGGGGCCAAATTTATTGGCGCAGCTAACTTTTCTGACAATATAATATATATTTTGTTGATAAAAATTAAAGCGCCTCAGTTTAGCAACATTTTATTGATATTATTAAAAATAAAAAAATGAAAAATTATATCTAATTTGTTAAATTTTCAAGTCAAAACAAAACATGCATATAGTAGCTGTTGTGAAAGTGAAAAAAAACTATATTTTTTTAAAAAATCTATTTTTATTTCACCTTTTTACATTTCTATATATGATTTTTTCACAATGGCGGCGATTTCTGTACAGCTGAACCTTTAATAAATATGGCGTATGGTAGAATACAAATTAGATACCTTATACAATGATTCTGTTTTTTTCTGAGCTGTATACGATATTAAAGTTTTATTGTGTTGTTTAATGCAGCGCCATAGCATTGTATTTGACAGTCTAAGAAGTTAGAGGTGCTGTTTGATTCTTGACCACTTTTGAATGTTGCCGGATTTAAAAATACCTATAAAATATGTTTCAGTAGCATTTTGTTTTCTAAAGAAAAAATAGGTAGGTATTTATATAAATTATGAGGATTGGACAACGAGTAAAGTGAGTGGTCAAACACTTTGCGTGTTCAAAAAATATATGTCGTTGTTTTCCATAAAGTGTAGGTAAACAAGATTTTTTGCAATAAACATAAAATAAATACAAGAATTTTGTTTTCTTATTAAAAAATAAAGGGATCTGCCAATTTTACGTATGTTATAACTACTAACTGTCCAAGCTGGCAACACTGAACGTAAGATTTACGTATTATCCTTTAGTGCATTGGTAAACTACATAATAGAACAGAAATATCCCTTAACATGCATGCGGTACAACAGTAAACAATTATTTAGTTATATTGTGTTTCAAATAACTTGTGTATACAGTTTCTTTCCAAGTGTGAAATAACCTTCATCAGCACTATTAATTTCGCAGCTTTCTTTTAACATATCATCATTGTCATAATTTTCTCCTAATTCTTCTTCAATATTACCACTGCTAGCTGAAGCCAAAATTGTTGTGTCTTCTAGATTAGCCTTGTTGTTACATGCCACTTCAACTATAGCAGGTTGATCAAACGAACTGCAGGACTGAAGTATTCTTTCATATTTCTTTTTAGCTAATCTTTTAAAATGACCACTCTTTTTTATTTGTTTCCACTGATTTCTTGCCGAATTCATTTTGTTAACAAAACCGTCTAGAAAACACTTTTGTAATTTTTATATTACTTATGGCGGGTATTTATATTCGTATAGATTTCAAATAGATTTTATAACGCAGAACTTGGGATAAATTTATTCCTAGGAACTACATTTTTATTCTAAAAGCTCTTTATAAGAGAGAATACTATTGTAGTTATAAGATGATTATAAAATACTTTTATATTTATTGTAAAATGTTTTACTTCTGCGTAAAACAACAACCATATTACTTTTATTAACGAACTTTAATACAATTATTTATACAGCTTCCTTTACAACCATCTTTTAACGTCGCTATTATAAGTAATACAAAAGCTATGCAACCGTATTATAATGCGTATAACACAGTTTAAATAGTATATTAAACAACGCATTTCATATGGAATTCTGTTATGACACGAGTTCAAGTTTAAAAAACGAATCGCGAAGCGATGAGTTTTTTAAAGAACGAGTGTCACAACAGCCATATGAAATAAGTTGTTTATAATATTTTTTATATTTTGCCCTTTTTACCATTTTTTAAATTAATTTATTAATTTTACGTAATACCGAAAATTTTGATTTTAAAAAGTATGTCGGTAGCACTGTGTTATTTATAACATTTGACAGATCTTGACAGTTTTGACATTTAAATTATGAAATGTTAATGTTTTAAAATATTTTAAAATGACTAATACACCAATAATAATATATTATATAAGTAAAAAATGATATTCATATTCACAAATACTTTCTTAAAGAACAATATAAAATTAATAAATTGCTATTAGCCACAAATGTCAATGTCAATAGTCTTGCCTTTAGATACTTCACTCATGTCGCCAACCATTTAAAACAAAAATTTGGTGCGCAAAAGGTACATTACGATACGCAAATGCGTTTTATAATGAAGATTTTTATAAGTGCAAAATATAAAAATTATTTTATAGGAATTTTATAGTACGTTATGCAACTGTTATAAAATTTGTATGCTTTTTGTCGTATGATATGAGCTGTAAGTACGTCTATACAATAGTATTATAGAAATCCCTCTATTTTATAATAAAATTGTCGTATTGAAACGCATTTAAAAATTAATTTATTCTTTCAAGCAGCGCTATACGATAATTATGAAATAATTTCGTTCTTTTAGAGATCTATTTTGCTAGTTGGGGGGTGATTGATTATAGTGTGAGGATACTCAGTAGATCTGTTATAGTATAAAATACAAAACAAAGTTATTAACGAAAATTACAGGCAGCTTTAAACTCCACATTTTAAAATTAGTTAAAATCTTACAGGGTGTTCCATAAGATGGTGGCACACCAAACATGTTTTTTTAAATGGAACACCCTGTATTTTATTTTAAATTTGAAATTTGCTTAACTTCCACATCATAATGTAAAGTTTTACTATGTTATACCGGGTATTTAAAAAGTTATAACCAATATTACCTGAAAATCGTATCAAGTTTAACCCCCTGTATAATTAAAAAGGAGTATGGGAACATTGTTTTCTTGCAACCATAATTTTTTAAAAATTGTTAAAAATTATAATACATATTCGTTTTCATAATATTCGTTAAATTAAATACAGGGTAAGTCAAAATGCAAGTACATTATTTTCTTGGTACTTTTAAATAGAACACCCTGTATTTTATATCACAATCGAAAAGTACTAATATCATTCTTCAAATTTTATGAAGTACTTCCTAAAGTTATCTAAAGTTATCAGTTTTCTAGATATTTTTATTTTTTCATCAAAGTATTCATTTGGGAGATTTCAAATTTCAAATAAAATAAAGGGTGTTCCATTTAAAAAAAAACATAAGTTTGGTGTGCCACCATCTTATGGAACACCCTGTAAGATTGTAACTAATTTTAAAATGTGAAGTTTAAAGTTGCCTACAATTTTTGTCAATAACTTTTTTTTTGTATTTTTTACTATAACAAATCTACTGAACTTCCTCACACTAATCAATCACCCTGTATATATTTATCGCTAGTCTGCACTTGTAGACTAGAAACTAGACTGTAAGGAACAGCTAAAGGTTCTTGTACTGCCCTCATAAGTAGAAGCTAACGCATCTAATTGTTTTTCAGCATAAACAAAATCAATACTCTGGTAGATTTTCAATTTTGCCAACGCCTTGAAGAGTTGTATATCCGCCAAAATGACATCAGAGAAGTGAATCAAGTGGTTTACCTGCAGTGTTTACCGAACTTGAAGAATCTATGGTTGGGAGAAAATCCTTGTGCTAATGCAGAAGGGTAAACGTCAAATATTGATTTATTATTATTTTATTTATTGAGTTAAATATTATTGCAGTTATCGTTTAGCTGTAATCAGAGCATTGCCGCAATTACAAAAATTGGACAACGTCCAAATAACGCCCGAAGAGAATAGAGACGCTCAAAGAACCGGTAAAATTCTCACGCATCCTGAAGATAGTCAAGATGAGAGCGAAGAAGAGTATATGCAGACGACGACGATGCCCATACAACGAACGTCCTCCAGAGACCAATATTCGGAGACCGAGGGAAGTCCGCCGCTTAATATAAGTCCGCGAAGAAGAGACGAGGTAATTTTATTTAGAAATTAATAATTTGAAACAAAAAAAGTACTGGGTGCTATTATAGTTAATTAATGATACTGTAATCTGAGCCGTATGTACCTGTGGCAATATACCAGGCAGCACCACCTGTTTGCGTTTTTTTCGCTAGTATTTACGAGGTCAATAAAACATTCTTTAATACTGCAATTTCCCCCACGTTGGGTGCCAAATGTGCCAGCCTTGTATAATAGTTATGCACATCTTGTTGTCGTAATAAAAAAAGACAAAACTGTAATGATTTATTCACCAGACTGTTATTAAGGAAACAACTGACAGAATATCTGACAGAATGACTGTTGTCTATAACAAGAAAGAAATAAACCATTTGCGGTACAGTGAAATTATTGAAAAATAGAAGAGTTGGCCTTTGTTGGGGATTCTATTTTAATATTTAATATTTGTAATGGGATTACAACTCGTGTCACGTACTATAATTTCATCACTTTCACTACTAACTGATATATTTGTAGGTAAAGTTGAAAAAGGGTTCGTTTGGATACTATATTTTGTTACAAAAATTGACAGTATAAATGACATGGCATTTGGGTTGCTTCAACCCCCTTTAATTTCAATTTTCATGTATTTTTATAATTAAATTCAATGAGCTTAATGCTCTCCTCTTTACTTAATCTGTCTTATCTTTTCTTTTTCAATGTCCACTTCTTCTCTCTTTGTATAATTTAATACATTACCTTGGTTTTAAACATTAGTTTATATATAGATACATATGCATTATTTGTTATAATTTCAATGTTACACAATCAACTGAAATCTTACAGTCTTCTTGAATATATTTAACCTTTTACTTTGTAACTTTTATAGCCTGATGATGGCCGTATTGTAGGTTGAAACTAGTAGCGCTTTAGATTTTCTACTTTTATAATAATAAAAATTTGTGACATTGACATTGGTTTTTCCTTTCTTTATAAAAGAATTTATGTTTTCTTATCCAAACGCGCGTGCATGTTATGAGATCTCATTACGTGTTAAATGACGTTAAATGACGAATTTTGACGTTTACAGAATATTATGTGCGTAGAAATTAGCACCCAATACTTTGATTTTTTCCCACCTTCATTTCTTTGTCTAATCGACTAATAGACATTTATCCATTTGATAACCATTAACAATTAATAGAGTAGAAATCACACGCAGACCTCTGATTACGAAGATGTAGAAGGTAGCGAGGAAATGTACCCCGGCGAAGATGCTTCAGAAGGGAGTAGAGGATTTTCTCCACCTAGGATGGTAAGATCATCATCCTAACAAAATAATGACCAGTACGACATCTGGTATACAACAGTTTATTTATTGTTGATAACGAAAATTGCTCAAAACTCGTTAGTATCTTAACAGGAATATAATTTTTTCTACGACTGCTATAGAAAATAGTCCTTTTCCCACAATTTACGAAACTACAAAGTGTCACTATTCCTAAGCCGTGGGAAAACTTGCCCAAGCCGTGGGAAAAACTCTTTCCCACGGCACGGTACCATAGAGAAATAATCAACACAATTTTCGATTATAGAATGCTTTGGACTACTGTCATAAAACGTCAAACGTTAAAAAGTACAGAGTACCCAAATTTTAGTGTTATGAAAGTAGAGAGAAGGTGTTTAATTTTAGTTTAATTTAACTAAATTTTGTGTTAAAATATAAAAAAATAAGTAGGTACCTAATTATGGACATCAGCGACAGTGAGTTTGAAAACACACCCCCAGAAATAACAGCAAAAGCTGAAAATGTTCTAATATAACTATAAATTATCATAACAATTAGTTTATAAGTACCTACTTAAAAGATATTACTTTGAAATTGTTAAATTATTTATTAATTTGCAGTCGTAGAAAAAGTATAGTGTGCAACTAGTGGGAAAAGCTCAATTTTTCTCACGAGTGTGCGTCTGTGGCACGAGCCTGAAAGGCGAGTGCTATTTACTATTATTGAGGTACTAAACGTCAAATTTTTTGTGTCAACTTGAGATCAAAATAACGTTGGAACGTTGAAATTTGAAAGTTTTTTCTAATTAATAAAGAAATTGACCATAATTATCAGAGTAATTGGGTAATTTGTAAATAATAAGCTGTTTTAAATAAATTGTCGTATATAAAATGTCGTTTAATTAATACAGGAAAGGAGATGAAATCTAGAACCAGTAATTACTTGAATTTTGCTAAGAAAAGTGTCCAGTACCCGAGGAAACAACTTCCGATACTTACGGAAAGGGGGTGTGGAGGTGGTGGAAAAAAAAGAAAAACTTAACCAATCGAAAAAAATATCGTTTTTTATTCTAAAACCATTTTTCATAAAAATAGACCCCTTCTTTCCTGTATTAAATTATTATTTACAGCAAACCTTTTTTTCTATAGCCAAAATTGGAAAAAATTAGAATTTTTCTTGATGGCCGTATGTACAGGGTTTCTCATTATATTTTGTCCCCCACTTATTTTCCCTAATTTCGGGAATACAAAAAAAGTTTCAAATAAAAGTTGTATTTTTTTATCTGTACCGACCAACGGGAGTGCCCAATAAAATGCATCTTCAATATTTTAAATGGAACACCCTGTATTTTTTATAGTTTTGAGTAGCCCTGCTTTTCCTGATTACAAAATATATAACATAGTGCAGCATTAGTTTTGTTCTATAATGGCGTATGGTACTACAAAAGGGTAACCATAGGTGGCTATGCCATCTTATAGTAGTACCTTGCGATATTATACAGTGTGTAAAAGCTAAATGGAATAAATTCATTATTTCGGTTACTGTACATATTTATAAAAAATCCCGAAACACGTCAAATTTAAATTATAACTTGACATTCTTTAACGTGAAAATGCAACCCCTACCTTCAACCCCCTTAGAATGACAGGTACAACCCCCAATTTTTTAAATGGGATGTATAGGCTTGTGATATATCGTTTGAAAGGTCTCTTCATTCTCTATTCAAAAATGTTATTGTTTTTAAATTTAATGCAAAAATTAACATAAAAAAATTAATATCATGTTGTTACCGAAATTCGCTACAATACAATCAAAAACTAAAATGTAATGCAAAACGTAATAAAATGTAGAACACGAAAAAGAACTATAAATGTTAATGAAGTAGATGTTCAAAATGTTCTCCGCGAACGTCTTGGCAACATCCTAATCTCAAATAAAATTGTCTTCTAACATTATTTAACATATCAGGCGTGATCGACCTAATCGCAAGCGTTATTCGTTCTTTTAAGTCATTTAAATCAGAAGGTTTGATTTTGTACACATGGCTCTTCACATATCCCCATAAAAGAAATCTAATATTGTAAGATCAGGTGATCGCGCTGGCCATTCAATCGATCCTCGCCTCCCTATCCACCGATTGGGAAATATTGTATCGAGGTACTGCCAGACATTAAGTTGGTAATGTGGTGGTGCTCCATCCTGCTGAAACCATATCGTATTCGCTGGAACTTGAGGGTTACCTGGATCAGGATATAAATTTGCCAACGTTGGAATGACATCATTTTGAAGTAGTGCCAAATAATTGTTGCCATTCAAGTTGCCCTCAATAAAAAAGGGACCAATGATATTTTTCCCTACAATCCCTGCCCAAACATTAACCTTTTGAGGGTATTGAGTGTGTTCTTCTCTCATCCAGTAAGGATTTTCCGTGGACCAGTAGCGGCAATTTTACCGATTAGCATGACCGTTAAGTAAAAAAGTACACTCATCAGAAAACATAACGTCTTCTAATTGGATAATATTGTTATCCAACATGTCCATCATTTGCTCACAAAAAAAGTTCTCCTATCAAAATCGTCTTCCATGAGCTCCTGAGTAGGTATCATCTTATACGGATGCAATTTATTTTCTTTTAATATGTTTGCTATCGATGTATGGCTAGCATTGAATGGATGATTGAGTGGATGCCTGTCTACTCGATGTATGTGGGTTTTCCTGAAACTCAAGCAACACATCTAATTTGAGTTCATCACTCAGTGCATTGGTAGCTGCTTTTTTTATCTGCCTTACATGACCAAACTCGCGAAACTGCTTTTCTATTTTACTTATTGTTCCTTGGGATATAGGCGGTAAATTAGGAAATTTCTCATGAAATAGGCGAGTTACTTCCTGTTGTGTTCGGATGTTATCTCCGTAACCAATCATTTGTAAAACTGTTATTTTATGCATTTCCGTTAATCTAACCTTTTTCAGAATTGAATTGAACAAACTTTATACTTAAATTACAACAATGAAAACTTAAATAAAACAATTTACTACTGCTTGTTAAAATAGCGTTGCAACGGAAATTCTTTAAAGTTTTTTAATGGTTACCATCTAAAAACCACATTGCTATGGTTTTTGTTCACTTTCTCATTATCAAGACCTAAACGGGAAATAAGTTTTAAGTATATTGTAATAAGTTTCGAGTATATTTTAGCGAATTTCGGAAACATTATGATATTCATTTTTTTTATGTTAATTTTTGCATTAAATTTAAAAACAATAACATTTTTGAATGGAGAATGAAGAGACCTTTCAAAAGATATATCACAAGCCTATACTTCCCATTTAAAAAATTGGGGGTTGTACCTGTCATTCTAAGGGGGTTGAAGGTAGGGGTTGCATTTTCACGTTAAAGAATGTCAAGTTATAATTTAAATTTGACGTGTTTCGGGATTTTTTATAAATATGTACAGTAACCGAAATAATGAATTTATTCCATTTGGCTTTTACACACTGTAGAACAAAACTAATGTTACACTATGTTATATATTTGTAATCAGGAAAAGCAGAGCTACTCAAAACTTTAAAAAAATACAGGGTGTTCCATTTAAAATATTGAAGATGCATTTTATTGGGCACTCTCGTTGGTCGGCACAGATAAAAAATACAACTTTTATTTGAAACTTTTTTTGTATTCCCGAAATTAAGGAAAATAAGTGGGGGTCAAAATATAATGAGAAACCCTGTACTTTTCATCAAATAAAAATATGAAAAAGGGGGTTGCAATTTAAAGAAAAAAGAAGAAATCGTTTTCTCAAGTTAAAATTTAACTCAACGTTGTGACCACCCTGTGTTTAATTTCTTAAACACAATAACTTATAATTTAGGCTCTTATAGGTGCAAAACGATGTAATAATTTTTAAATTTTATCAATTAGTTACCTAATTGAAATCATTAACATTTTATTAATCGTCTTTTTGGCATTTTTTTTTTCAAAAAAACTTAAATTTCTCTAAAACTGTAAATTTTAGGTACCTGGTACCTTTCATAAAGTGGCCCTTAAATTTAATCGTCTAACAAAAAAAAATGAAAAAAAAAATGTAGTATTCCACGCTATTCAGAACTCTAATCATATCTGCTAGAACTCGTAAAAAAATGTTTTTTTAAATAAAAGTCGATTTTTGGATATTCAAAATGAAGATAACTTGAAGAAAAATTATTTTGCGGGAAAAAGTCACAAGGGTTTTGTGTAGAAATGTGTAGAAATAAAGGAACGCTATTCAGAACTCAAGTCAGATCGGCTAGAACTCGTAAAAAAATATTTTTAAATAAAATTACATTTTAGGCACTTGGTTTTCAAAAATTGATTTTTTGTGTTTAGTTGCTAGAACTATAAATATAATGGATATAGAACTCTAGAACTATTGTAAAATTAACTAGAACTCCGAAAAAATAATGTATTTTCATGATACGGTGCGCTGCGTGAACTTGGCGCACCATATTTTAAAATTCGATTTTTTTTTGTATTTATTAACCGGAACTATTGAAAATACTTACAGAGAACTCTAGAACTATTGCAAAGGATGTCAGAACTCTAAAAAAAATTTAAGATTTTTAAAGATGGTGTGCTAAAGTTCACGGGAATTTTATGGCCTGCGCAGTAAATGATTTAACATTTTTCAATTTTTTCTGTTTTATTGCAACTGTTTTTTTTTTCATGAAAAACTTGTTCATTTTATTTTTTGGGGTATATTGTAACGTGAAAGAATAAAAATTAACTTTTATGACCTATACAACGTTCTTAAAAGTGAGTTAAGGAGAAAATGGCAGGCTGTATATGACAATACAGAAAAAAGGCTATTTTATAAAAGTATCCAACCCAAAATCCCACTCAAACCATGGTTTTCAGACAAATAAAATAGAAATTTAATAAGAATAAATAAAAAAAAGAGAAAAAAAAAGTCGAACCAAAAACTCCCTCTTGGAGGAATTGCTGTCATTAATCGTTTTAATTTTCGTGCAGATTTCTCCGCGAAAACAGGAAACCGCCAAGCGGACCTATTCGCCCGAACAAGAGTACGCTGATAGAAGGCCAGTGGCGTACGATAGGGAATCTCCACCGCGACAACAACAATATTACGAGGTAAATTTAAAAAAACCATTTATACCTTCTTCTTCCATCATTTCATATCTTTTTTTTTTGTATAACTTTATGTCTACAAAAACCATTTCATTCTTTAACAGAAATCATCACCTACTAATACTTCATCATTCGAGGCGGATACAACAGAAGTGGCTAATTTCCGCGATACAAAATTGGTCAACAGCCAGTCGGCCAGTTGTATCAAGGTGGGTTTTTCGTAAATAATGTTTTTTAAGCGGTGACTGGTAACCTTTTTCTTAAATTTATTGTACTAACTCTTACTTTTTGGAAGTCCATCTTATTAAGAATAATAAAAAACTCTTCGTTTCAACGTAACTTCCAAGTTTATTTGAAAAATTTTAAATCACAATGACGGCCGTTTCTTAGCGAAACGGCCGTCATTGTGATTTAAAACCTAATTTTTCAAATAAACTTGGAAGTTACGTTGAAACGAAGAGTTTTTTTATTATTCTTAACCTTTTTCTTGTTAGTACGGTAAATGAAGCTCAAAAAACAGTAACACCTCTCAATTCTTTGGTCCTGCATGGATATACAGTGGACGGCTAATTTATGGAATATTATCATTATTTCGAGAACCGTCGAGCTTTGAGGGTAATCCCGAAACAGGTCGATTTTTGTTATAAAATACCCATCTTATAACGTACATGGAGTAAGGATGACGTCACCGGTGTGGGTGTAGTGACGTAATCGTTAATTTTTGTAAATAGAAATCGTATAATGCGACACCTCATTTGAAGAAGAATTTAATTCTCTATTTAACGAAAACATTTTTTTTTTAATTTAAATTCAAGCAAATTACAACTAATTCATAACGTACCTTAAAGTAACCAAATTATGCATAATAAATATTTTAAATTAAATGTTCGAAATGCCCTCCATCGGTTTCTTGACAATATGCGAATCTACGGACACATTCATCAAATACATTGCGGATGACTTCTAGAGTAATGAGACTCATTTCATGCCTAATTCTATCTTTTAAGTTCTGTAAATTTTGGGGTCTATTGACATAAACTTCCCACAGGAAAAAGTCTAGAGGTGTTAGATCTGGCGACCTTGCTGGCCACTCTATAAAACCTCGTCTTCCGATCCATCTCCTGGGAAAGCAATTATTTAAAAATTGACGTACTTCACGTGGGTAATGCGGAGGGGCTCCATCTTGTTGAAACCAGATATTGTCACTAGGTAAATTTGCATTATTGGCATTTGGATACATGTTAGCAAGGACAGCATACATTCACTTTCTGAGGATATTGCATGTGTGCCTCAGTCATCCAATGTGGGTTTTCTTGACTCCAATACCTGCAATTTTGACGATTCACGGTACCATGTAAAAAAATGTGGCTTCATCGGAAAAGAGGATTTGATTGATGAAACGTGGGTTGCCCATACATAAATCCTGCATAATTTCAGAAAATTGAAGCCGGCGATCGGGATCGTCGTCGCATCTGATTTTTTATTATCTTAATTTTTCAAACACTGATACATATTTAAAATAACTCTCTGACAGTGAATGTGTAAAACTTTATTGCAAAATTCGCTACTAACCTCACCTGTTGGCGATATCATATCTTCTGAATTTTAATTTTGATCTGGATTTCCATTTTCTGATTCAAAAGGTCTCCAAAACGCTTCCATAATAAATATATGTAACTAATTTAAGTTTATCAATTAATATGGGCAAAAATTACAATACGTAAACCAATTATTAAAAATGAATTACCGAAACAAAGATATATCTAAAGTTAATACTTAACTGCCCCAAATAAAAATCTGGACTCTCCGCCTCGGCACTAGACACCGACTTTATTACTTAAAAAAAACTGGCGCAAAAAATAATCCCCAGACCCCTGCACGCAACAGACCATTAAAAGCAGTCAACAAGTCGCGTGCGTACTCCCCTTTTTTTTGGCGCTGTACAACTACCAGTCTAGAGAGAGCTTGGGTTCCGACGATACAGAGTGGATGTTTAACGGGACAAATATGTGGTTTTCATGCCATTCTTTCTACTTTGAAGCCTAGTAAACTAACTCACTCTGTATAACACTTTTAAATGGTTTTTAGCAATTAATATTGGAAAGACTATACCAAAGAATTGCTAGGTGAAATGCTTCATTTCCTGTACTATATACAGGGTGTTTCTTAAATAATCTAAAATATTATATGGGGCGCTTCGTTACTCAATTTTAAGACGAAAAGTTCATATAAACATGTGTGATAGGTGTTGTCGTTTATGAGATACAGGGTGTTGTACGTGAAATTGATTTTTCTTGGTGACGCTACTGATTTATATTTTTTTATTATTTTATTACAAGCAACATGTGTTAAACATAAAGAAAAAATAATACATTTCAGAGCAAATGTTCAAAATGTCCACCTCCAGCTAAAATGCAAGAATCCGCTCGATGTCTAATGGATTGTCGAATACGTTCGAAGATACCAGGATTGTTACGAATAACATTACAGCCGTCTATGATACGATTTTGAAGATCTTGTACGTTTAATATCAGTGTTGTGTAAACAAGCGATTTCAAATATCCCCACACACAAAAATCCAGAGGATTGTGTCCAGGTGATCTAGGGGGCCACGGATGTGGAGATCCTCGTCCGATCCAATGGCCTGGAAAAACATTATTTAAAAACTCGCGTACAATCACTGAAAAATGTGGAGGAGCTCCGTCATGCATGAACCACATGCGCCTTCTAATAATAATAGGTACATCTTCCAAAAGAAGTGGAAGTTCATTTTCTAGAAAATGTTGGTATGTCTCACCGGTTAACCGTACAGGAAGGAAAAATGGTCCAATTAAATAATCATCGATGATGCCAAGCCAAACATTGACCGAAAATGTTTGTTGATATCGTTTTACACTTATGGTATGTGGATTTACATCTGCCGATATGTGGTCATTATGAAAATTCATAATCCCATGTCTAGAAAAGTTGGCTTCATCCGTAAATAGAATATTGGCCACAAAATTCGGATTGTTCGCGATTTCACGTAAAATCCATTGACAATACTGTATGCGTAATGGATAGTCAGTAGGTAACAAATGTTGAACACGTTGAACGTGATATGGATACAATAAATTATCTTTTAGAATATTCCAAACAGTTTTGTTACTAACATTTACTTCATCTGCAACTTTTCTTGTACTCGTTTCTGGATGTTGGTCAATAATTTGAAGAATCTGGTTTTCCAATTGGGGATTTCTCACAGTTCTGGGTCGTCCAATAATATTCTTCGATTTAGCAAAAGTTCCAGTTTCTTGTAAACGAATATGTAACTTAGTAAACGTATCTGAACATGGTAAACGATTATTTGGATAACGCTGGGCATACGTACGTCTAGCTTCTAAGGCATTACCATTCGCTAATCCGTACAAAAAATGCATATTAGCCATTTCAACATTAGTAAACACTGGCATAGTTATTAACTAAACACAGAGCCAATCAAATAAAAATGTACGATTTTTGCGTTGGTTTTCAAATTTGACACTTGTCAACATTATTTCAAAGGCCACTTAGAATAAGCATGTTTTTTCGTATTACTTCTAAAAACCAGTAGCGTCACCGGGAAAAATTAATTTCACGTACAATCAGAACTGACATTACAATAAATTCAACACCCTGTATCTCATAAACGACAACACCTATCACACATGTTTATATGATCTTTTCGTCTTAAAATTGAGTAACGAAGCGCCCCATATAATATTTTAGATTACTTAAGAAACACCCTGTATAAGTTATTTTATTATTTATTATAATCTTCTTGAGCTTGAAAGAAAATATTTCGCAGGAATATTCCAATGGGAATGGAGATAAATACGGCTACCATTCGGCTAACGAGTATTGCGTGACTCACGTACCACCCGAGAAGCCTAAAGAAAGGTATACGTGTCCAGCTGCTCACAGGACTCATTATACAAGAAGACCGGTTACTAGAGTAAGTATTTTATACTGAGTGTCCTACGACGTTTTGACAGTCCAAATTCTCGAAAACTGTTCATATAAAATGTATGAAATTTGGCAGATATAAACATTTAAACTGATTCTTATATTTATTATAAAATGACTTCCATATTTTTCTGTAATTCACGTGACCCCAACAATTTTTTTGAAATGGGACAATCGGTATACTATTATATTTATGGATATATTATTCAAAAACAAATTGAACGACACTACACTTGTCATCACCATATTGCTCAGTAATAATAATAGGATTTATTAATTTTTATTAAATTTATATATGTGACATAAAAATCCGAATACCGTTTAAATCATTTTATTTCAATAAAATTTGATGAATTTATTTATTTTACTAAAATAAACAATTGATAAAATTTTCAGCCTTATCAGTTAGATTCCGGTTTTTATACTGCCCGAAGGTTCACAAGCCTCCTTTTCTTTGTGAAAAGGACCATCTCTGTCTTTTGTGGGTTTAATGACAGTGTGTGATCCTCAAACCTTCCTGTTTGCATAATCACTAGGTCATCTGCATAAGCAGTAGTGTAGAAGTTCTCACTGCTTAGGTGGTTGAGTAAGGAGTCTAAGACCAAGTTCCACAGTAGAGATGAGAGCACCCCTCCCTGTGGACATCCTTTGACATATAGTGACATCTTCCACGATAATTATTATTGCTCTCTGGGAGAGCATGTTGTATATCCATTCATTTACTGTCTGGGGAATGCCCCTTTCAGTAATAGCATTGGTTATTTTAGGGAAGGTGGTTTTGTCAAACGCACCTTCGATATCTATAAATACGCCCAAGGTGGACTCTTTCTTGTCCAGCGATCTTTCGATGCGGCCGGCCACAAGGTGGAGGGCCGAATCTGTAGATTTCCTTGGGGTGTATGCATGCTGATTTGGATGTAGTGGATTACGCGTAATCAATACATCTCTTTATACCTTACACATAGTCTCTCCAAAGTTTTCATTGTGAATGATGTGAGACTGATGGGTCTGTATGCCTTTGGGATGGAATGGTCCAATCTTCCTTGTTTTGGTATAAAGATCACCTTGACTTCTCTACAACCTTTAGGAATGTACCTCAGTGCCAAAGAGGATCTGAGGATTCCTACCAGGTGCGGCATCAACACCTCCAGGCCCCACTAGTAGGGCTGGATAAATGCCGTCAGTTCCTGGTGATTTAAAGGGGGAGAAGCTCAGAATGGCCCACCTTAATTTGTCTTCGTCGACAATCTGGTTTGCTATTCTCCAGTCGTCGTCCGTAGGATAGTGTTGTTCCTCGTCCCTCCAGGTAGCCATATTTTGAAATCTGGAGTCGGGGAAATGCGTTGACATTAGCAGTTCCAGGCTTTCCTTCAGGTTGGCAGTTTTTGTGCCATCCTCTTTGGTTAGTATGCCAATGTTCCGGTACGGTTCTTTCGAGAGAACTCTCTGGAGTCTGGCTGCTTGTGGAAATTCTTCAATTTCGTCACAGTAGGTTTTCCATGCTTTTCTCTGATTTTGTGTAATGACTTTTTTATACTCCTTGAGGTGGGACTTATATGTATCCCATTCCTCTTTGAGTTTGGTATTCTTAGCCTTGTTAAAAGATGTTCTCGCCATTGCCCTCAGCCGATCCAACTCACGGCTCCACCAGGAATTGGTTGTACCGCCAAGTTCGACCTTTCCGAGGGGGCAGGACTTCTTGTAGGCATGTTTTATGATGTTTTGCGTAGTTACATAGTAACTTTCTAGTTCACCATAGCTGTTACACGTCATTTCCTTGATGTTACTCAGAGACCCGTTCAAAAGGTGGCCGTATTTAGTCCTGTCCGTTTTTCTGGGGTTCCTAGTTAGTTCAGAGGTTGACAGTGATAAGTTTATTTCGTATTTTATCCAGCGATGGTCTGACATAGAAATTTATAGAAATTTCGTCAGATACATGCCAGCTGGAAATTTTATTACAAATTTTTATGGTAGATAATGTGATATCTATTCGTGTTTGGCTACGAGAGTTTCTGAAAGTTGGTTCAGTACCTCTATTTAGAATGCAAAGATTCTTACTAATTATGTAATCATAAAGGGACTTACCTCTAGTGTTGATAACTCTGCTACCCCAGCTGACATGGTGTGCGTTCGAGTCGCAGCTTATTACCAGTTCAAGCTTATGGGTGAGGCAGTGTTCCACAAGGTCCTCCAGTTCCCTGCTTGGTGGTGGTTCAGCAGCGTCCAAGGGGAGGTATGCGGATGCCAGTATCATCACTTTCTTTTGACCCTTTTGCACATATTCGACATTGACCACTGTGAGGACAGATGTTGAAAAATGCGACATGGAAAAGGCCTTGAATTTTCTAGGAACGTAAATTGCGGTCCTAGGTTGGTGATTGCTAGGGAAGCTGAAAATTAAACCTTTTAGATTGTTTAAACCTAATATTTCCGTTTGTCTTATCCAGGGTTCCTGGATGAGTGCTAGTGAATCCTTTAACACATCGAGATGGTGTTGCCGTAGCAATTCTGCTGTGTTGAAGATTACACTGAATTATATTTACCTTCTTTGTATCTTTGTGTATAATTTGCAAACTAACAGATCAAAGGTAACTGTAATCACAAGATTACTGATGATGACACAACAATGTCGAAACCGGTATACGAGTAGTGTTCTTCCTGTTAATTTGCAAATCGATAAAGATGGTTGTAAATATCGACAAAGTCGGTCGCCATCACGTTTTCTTTTGGAATGTAATTCAATGTCCGTTGGGGCATATAGCCCAGGAAGTAGTTGTTTTTTTGATAGAAAACGGTCAAGCTTGGTATAGAAACTGTTAAGTTTCCTTACCCTGGGTGCAGGTGGAAACAATTTTCCACTTTTTCAGTTTTTTTTTAAATTATGTTGGAGTCACGTCACCCATTATGACAGGTAAAACAGAAGTCATTTTGTAACAAATATAAGCATCAGTTTCAACTGTTTACTTCTGCCAAATATCATACTTGTCATATGAACAGTTTTCAAGAATTTGGACTGTCACGTCGTGGGACACCCTGTAGATACTCTGTTTCAAAAAAGTATAGAGTAATAATATCTTAGGTATTGTAACGTTTATTTATTTTTACTAGTCTTTTTAATTTATTTTTATACTATTTAAATCACTAACACTGTTTAATTTATATAACACAATTTATTTACAATACTTTAATTTATGTAAGACAATATTTCTATTCGCATTTATCTAACAACATACTACTAACTAACTAACTCAAAATATTCGAATCGGTCCTTTATATAGGTAAATATTGTCGAGCATATTCGAGTCTATTCTGGGAGTCTTCTCGATCGTTCGACTGCTTCGCTCATCGGGCGCTGTTGAATGAAACGTATATTCTGGAAAATTCTCGCCTCTTCTATCTGCTTCGCGTCTGGGTCATAGCGCCAGGGGCGTACTCGCACAACAGTATTAAAAAGGATTACAGGGTGAACGTTTGCATTGCAAAATTCTTTCGTTTCATAAATTGGAGGTTACCTACTCCTATGCGCGACAGAGCTGGGTAATTCCTAGTTAAAAAGTAATTAATAATTACAATTACTTTTTTTTCATGTACTTTGTAATTGTATTTAAGTACATATTTTTCTCAAAGTAATTTGTAATTGTAATTGCAGCAAAATCTGAAGAGGAATTGTACTTTGTAATTATATTAAATTATATTACTTAAATTATCTAAATACAATTACTTCTCATAAGTACAATTATTTTTCATAAGTACAATTACTTTTCTAACTACAAGTACATTTAAAAGTACAATTACATTTTTTAATTACAATTACTTTCAAATGCGTGAAATGCACGTGTTAATACAAAAACAAGAAATTTCCTGTTCGAACCGGTCACTAGAGCCATTCTATGCTAGAGGCTAGAGCTCACTCTATCTGATTTGTTTAAATGCAGTGGCACGCTGTGCAGTGGAAGTAGAAAGAGCATTGTTAGTGAATTTTTAAACCTTAAACTTAAATAACAGTAGGAGGTAAGTAAGTATGTAGATGTTAAAACAAAGTAAGGAAATATAGTATGAAGTGGTTTGAATGGGGTGAATAGTGTAAATACTAATTACCTACTTACCTATTTACTTTAGGTAGGCATTTCTTTGTATTATTCTAATTTCTACATTGAAAGTTACAAGTATTCGATTTTAACGTAGGTAGAAAATACATTTAATTAAATTAAAAGCAGTTTTGGAAAATATAAATATATTTTGTGTTATAAAAAATGATTTACTGAGGTGCATTTTTAACTAAATTTGAGTAAAATCTGTCTCGTTCTCATTTTCGTTTGTATGAACGAGATATACAGAACAGAACGATACATTTTAGATTATTCAATATATTCTAGTTGTGTATTTCGATTCTTTCGTGAAGATTTATTGAAATATATTTTATTAGGTTGCTTGATAAATAATAATATTAGTTTGTGGTGCCTTATTTTGTATTACTTAGTAACCCATTCCAACCTAACCAGGCTAGTGCTAAAATTAAAAAATGCTTTGAAATTAAATATAGGTATAGAAGGAGTCGTGTCAGTAATAATAAAATTTCTTTTTTTGACTAGAATCTGCAATATTGTTTACAAAACTATATAATTATAGTTATATATATAGTAACAGAAATTTTTTAATTTAAGAATTTTTAGAAGAATTATTTTTATTTAAAATATGTTGAAAATATTTCAATAATAAATATTTAATTTCTTTGTGATGGTAAAGTTCAGACTTCAGCTTTTTAAAAAGAATTTTTATTTGTAAAGAAGATATAATTATAAAAATCTAAACATTTGGATCTTTACAGATAAAGAAAGTCATGTCACATCTGACGACTAATGACGCCACAGATCCATTTCATAATTCGTCTGATGACGATCCCGACTACGTACCTTATACTGCCCAACAAAAAAATAAAAAGCAAACAAGTATTTTCAATTTTTTTGCACAAGCTTCCAATGATGAAAGTAGTGTTCTTACAGATACAGATACTGAATATACAAATATAGATGTTAATGTACTTGCAGCATCTACATCTAGTGCATCTACATTAAGTGAACAAAGTGTTGAAATTGACTTTCACTATGCTATACTAAATGGAAAATATTTCAAAATTACCAGTACCGATCAAAATATTATTGAAGCTAAGTGCCAAATTTGTTTGCCAGCAAGTAAAATGATCAGGGGTTCCAAAGGTGCAACAACAAATTTTTTAAAACATTTAAAACGAAAACATTCGTGTCAATATGAGACCTACCTAAAAGAAAAAAATGAAACCTTGTTGAAAAAAGAAAAAATTTCGAACAGTATTAAG
>CM068987.1:29193922-29243922 GCA_035357415.1 Ophraella communa | reverse complement strand
GAATCAAAATCTACTAAATTAAAATTAGGACAACGTTCAATATCATCAAAATTTACCAGTCAACAGGAATTTGATAACAGAATTCTAAAGTTCATAATAAATACTATTAGTCCTATATCAGTTATTGAAAATAAAAGCTTCATAAATTTGTTCGATGGGTCAAATTTATCCGTCATGACAAGAAAAACCGCTATAAAAAGATTGGACGACCTATATAATAAACATATAAACGACGTCAAAAACAGAATTTCCGATCAAAAATTTGTATGTACTACCGCAGATATTTGGTCAACGAAAAAAAAAAGCTATTTGGGCGTGACGTGCCACTGGATCAATCCAGATTATTCCAGAACATCAGTGGCTTTAGCCTGTGAACGTTTTAAAGGCACACATGATCATAAAAATATTGCTTTTAAGTTGAAAAGTTTGTATGACAAATACTTTATTAATCCCGAAAAAATTGTTGCCACCGTAACTGATAATGCATCAAATTTCATAAAAGCATTTGAAACATTTAGCATTAAAGACATTCAAGAAGGAATTGAAAATGAAGAGGCATCTATTTATGAGGATGATCCAGAAGAAATAGAGTTTATTGAAATACCTGACCCAGTAGAAGGAATACTTGAACAAGATCCATTGGAAACTACGGAAACGAATGTAAATGATTTAGTGTTGCCTCAACATAAACGTTGTGCCAGTCATTCAATTAATTTAATAGTAACTGCAGACATAAATAATGTTATTGAACGTAACGTTAGTCTCCGCAATAGACATATGCATAGTATTGCAAAGTGTAAAGAATTGTGGAAAAAAGCAAATCGGCCAAAGACGGCGGAAATTATTGAATCACACTTGGGTCATACATTTAGTTCCCCGGGTGTAACTAGGTGGAACTCATTATATGACAGTATAAATCAAATAATTTTCGAAAAGAAAAAGTTACCGACTCTGTTTCAAAAATTGAAACTGCAATCATTCACCGACAATGAATTTCTTTATCTCGAGGAATACTGTGAAATTACTAAACCTTTAGCAGAAACACTAGATTTTTTGCAAACTGAGACCAATATATTTTATGGTACCCTTTTACCTAGCATAATTTCACTACAAAATAAATTAATTAAATTAAAAGCAAGATCATTCAAATGTGGTGGAAATATATTGTTAGATAGTGCAATTGAAGGTATAGAAAAAAGATTTGGAAAACTACTGACGTTACAAGATCGTCATGTCGTTTTGGGTGCAATTTCCCATCCAGAATTTAAGTTACGTTGGTTTCCAATAGTTGAGAAAAGAGCTGCATTAAGCAAAGAAAATTTAAAGCAGCTTTTAGTGGCCGATTGTGAGCTCTTACATGTTCGAGATCAAGACTTAGAAACTGCTTCAAATCCAAATCCTACAACGAAAAATAATAAAAATAAAGACTTTTTGACTTCAATGAAGACGTAACATCTTCGATGGTACAAAAAAATGATATAGAGTTAGAAGTATTACAATATCTCAATGATTTAAGGAAAAATATTACGATGCTAGATAGTTACCCCTTGATAAAAAAGTGTTTTTTAAATATAATACGGCACTTCCCTCTTCTGCGCCCGTTGAGAGATTATTCTCATTCGCAACAATTGTCAACGCTCCCAGAAGGCATGCACTGTCTGACAGCAATTTTGAAAAACTTGTTGTTATGAAAAGTAACAATATAAACATTTTGTAAATTTTGTCTGTTTGATGAAAAGTAAAAAATATTAACAATTTTATACAATTTTTTTTTCATTAGTACCTAATCCACCCTTAAAAAAGTGTTTCAAGGATATGATATTTGAAAAGATAGTTTTAAACATTTGTGAATTATCCGTAGCCTAAACTATTGGTGCTATGACAAAAAAGTATTATATACTTTTTGAGGAAAGTTGATCACCGAATGTAAATAAAATGTTTTCTTTTTAATTATAATTATAAACGGCCTCAGACTAACGATGCAAGATTTGTATAATATGTTTATACTCGTAATATATTTATGTACCTAGGGCTAGGTACACGAATTACGAATGTTTGTTTTCTTTCGAATCAATAACTTTTAAAAGTACACATCTTATTATTAACTTCCCTGCTTCGTTTTTACAATACTTTTGAGGATTTTATCTTTTTCCTTAAGTTAAGGAGATCTTAAATTGTATAGTATAGAAAACAATTCACTTGGGGTTGGTTGTATAAAGTTTACTTAAAGTTAATTTCAGTTTTAGGTGATACATTTTCGAATTTTACATAGGTACAACAAGCCCTAAGTGCTGAATGGTGTTTAGAGTGTATCTACGCCGTATAAAATGTGTCAGCTGTAATCTCAAACCCAGTTTAACTCCAAGTAACCTTTATACATACAACCCACCCTTAAGATAACTTTAATTTTAGGGAATATTTGCTGTTAGTTTAACATTTTGAATTACCTATTTAAAAATTTTGTTCCTATCGGTTCGCTTCTTCATTGTGTCATAATTTGTTGTTTTATCCACAAAATAATTACTAAAGTAATTATAAAAGTAATTAATAATTCCTATTTTTACGACATGTACTTTGTAATTGTAATTAATTCCTCTTTTGGAAAAGTACTTTGTAATTGTAATTAATTCCTCTTTTGAAAAAGTACTTTGTAATTGTAATTATTTTTAAAGTACATGTAATTACCCAGCTCTGATGCGCGACACCCAAATTCACCTTAATTTTATGGTACTGCGCATTTTATTCCTCTATACTTATACTTTTTTTTTGAAAAATTTAATCTGGTGGTGAGAAAAAACGTTATTGATTTCGATTTTTGTTCCAGAATTCGAATATCCTTTCGGCGGTTTTGTGCTTGGTTAAGGAGTTGGATTATCCCAGTTTGGAAGTTGTAGAAATGGCCGTTAGATGTCGTATGGACGAAATGGCCGAATGACACAAACAAAATCCAGCCAATAGCGGTGCAGCACAAAATATTAACGAACAGCTTTAATAATAATAATAATAAAACAAAAACATGGTCTGACTTTTTTCTAATTTTAATTGTTTCTCTAAGAAAATTTCGTTGTAATTTTCCGACGAGTCGTTGGATTTTTTTATTTTTCCATCCTATTTCTAATGATCGGTAATAAATTGTTAGTGTTGTTTTTAATAATTTAGTTTACGTGAAAAATTATTTTCGTTACGCCACTGGCGAGATGTAGTACTGCCCTCTCTTTGATGGTACTTACGAGGGGAGTACTAATTGTTTTGTTGTGATTGAAAAATTGAAAAACTGCCACAAAAACAGATCGTAAATTACAGCTTTTGCAGTAAATTTCTAAGCACTGACGTTTCTATAATAAATTACATGTTGTGATAAATCCACGTGTTTATTCTGAACAATTTTTTACGTTGAATAATTTTAGAGTGATTTACACGAAAAACAAACATTTACTAGGTGTGTAATTTAAATTAATTATTAAATGTAATTTTACAGTATCTATATACAGGGTGTCCCAGATAAGAGATTGTTTTGTAAATATATACAGTCGGAATAATTGGATAGTACCAACTGGTAGGTAGACTGAATGGGTTTAGTGCAGCTGGAATTGATGTGGGATCTCCTGTAACTCCTACTAAAATCCTGTACTTATATTGAACGGTTTACCATTGTTGCCAATAGTTCTTAAGTAGAGTAAGTTTTGAAGAAAAGCACAATTTTGGTACTGACAAAATTTCCCGATTGAAACCTTAATATAAATAAGATTTATACTTTAAAAAAATTAATAAAAAATTTGTTTATATTTACTATATTAATACTACGTTATTTTATATTGAGGTTGAATATTTTGAATGTCTACGTTTATATTTGTTGTGAATATCGTTATATTTGACTTCTTGCCAATGAAAAAAAATGGCATTTTTCGTTAGTTGATTGTATACTTTGTAAATAAAATAATAAGGGGGGCTCCATTCCATCCTATAGGGGTGTTTTATTTTCTACATCGTAATTTTATATATATTTTTATAATGTTACTATCTAGTCGTTAACTTCTTTTTCTGTATTTCATCGATTTAATTGTAATTTGTTTATAAATAATTATATAATTGATTAAATTTTTTTAAGCGTCTTTTCCTTATTTTCTCCTCTTCCTTCCCATTAACATCCTTATTGTGGGAAATAATAGATTAATTATTTTATTTTTTATCAATAACTCCCTCAGAGTAATAAGTAAACATAGAGGTGCCACAACAACACAATAACATAGAGTTTGTAGTCAGTAGCAATGAACCTATAATTGAGAGAGATGGAAAATCTAGCGGTGTAGGTAAACACAGCCGTACAGTGACGTGTAATTGGTTAGAGTATCACCGTAATACCTACAGTGGACGGCTAATTTATGAAATATTATCATTATTTCGAGAACCGTCGAGTTTTGAGGGTAATCGGTTCCTGCCATGACTTTCTGAAATAAATACTTAAAAAAGCAAAAATAAGTAAAAATAATAATGGACACAAAAAGTTATCTCATAAACACTGAAACTTTTTGTAAAAAAGTTAAATCAAGCAAGTGATATTGGCATAGTTACTGTAATATTTATTGTCGTAAATATTTTTTGATTTTGTGAATTGTCATCAGTTGTCAATTGTAATTTTTACTTTTGAATACTAAATTATGGCTCACCTAAATGAAACACAACGCATAGAAATATTAATTCTTAGCGGATGTGGAGATAAAAAAAGAACACAGAACGAAGTATGCAATTTATTCAACGCAAAATATCCAGACATACCCATCAGCCAATCAACAGTAAGTAAAATAGTCCGAAAATTTGGAGAAACTGGGCACGTTAAACATATTCCAAACGCTGGGCGTCCTAAAATTGAAGACAATGTGAAACTTGATGTTTTATTAAATATCCATGACAATCCTCACAGTAGTTCAACACAAATGGGTGAATATGCTGGAGTTTCCCAACGATCAGTATTACGTATTTTAAAAAAAGAAAAATACCATCCCTACAAAATTCAACTACACCAGGAATTAAACGACGACGATCCCGATCGCCGGCTTCAATTTTCTAAAATTATGCAGAATTTATGTATCGGCAATCCACGTTTCATCAATCAAATCCTCTTTTCCGAAGAAGCCACATTTTTTTTACATGGTACCGTGAATCGTCAAAATTGCAGGTATTGGAGTCAAGAAAACCCACATTGGATGACTAAGGCACACGCGCAATATCCTCACAAAGTGAATCTGTCATCATCGATGACAGAATCATTGGCCCTTTTGTCTTTGAAGAAAATCTAACAGGAGAACGTTATTTAACTTTTTTGAGAAATCAACTTATACCTGTCCTTGCTAACATGTATCCAAATGCCAATAATGCAAATTTACCTAGTGACAATATCTGGTTTCAACAAGATGGAGCCCCTCCGCATTACCCACGTGAAGTACGTCAATTTTTAAATAATTGCTTTCCCAGGAGATGGATCGGAAGACGAGGTTTTATAGAGTGGCCAGCAAGGTCGCCAGATCTAACACCTCTAGACTTTTTCCTGTGGGGTTACATAAAATCAAAAGTTTATGTCAATAGACCCCAAAATTTACAGAACTTAAAAGATAGAATTAGGCATGAAATGAGTCTCATTACTCCAGAAGTCATCCGCAATGTACTTGATGAATGTGTCCGTAGATTCGCATATTGTCAAGAAACCGATGGAGGGCATTTCGAACATTTAATTTAAAATATTTATTATGCATAATTTGGTTACTTTAAGGTACGTTATGAATTAAATCATTAGTTGTATGTAATTTGGTTGAATTTAAATAAAAAAAATGTTTTTGTACCCTTAAAAAATATTTTAGTTACAAATGTAATGTCGTTAAATAGAGAATTAAATTCTCCTTCAAATGAGGTGTCGCATTATACCGATTTATATTTAAAAAAATTAACGATTACGTCACTACATCCACACCGGTGACGTCATCCTTACTCCATGTACGTTATAAGATGGGTATTTTATAACAAAAATCGACCTGTTTTGGGGATTACCCTTAAAACTCGACGGTTCTCGAAATAATGATAATATTCCATAAATTAGCCGTCCACTGTATATAAATGTTAGCTAAATAATTTAATACGTATATTTTGGTAAGGAATTTATATCTAAAAGGATATATGTATTTCAATATTAATTTAATTTTCCTAATTGTAATAAATTTTAATTGAAATTGCTAATTGTACGCCAATGTAGTGAATAATTTACCGGTGATAGGTTAGATTATCATTTTGCGAAGTACGACAAATTATACACGCTTTTCGGGGTTTCACAATTTTCAATATTGAAAATAAATAAAAACACTTTATAAAGTTCACTTAAATACACGTAAATTCAGGAATAATCGAACAAAGCGCTAATCACCTCTAGACAATAACAAACAAAGGCACTGATGACAAATTTTCGGTGTGGGTATTTGATACAATTGGTCTACAGCTTTTTTATCAGTATTATAGAAAGGTAAGAAAGTGAATATTAAAATGTATTAAAGAATATTTTCTCTGAATAAAAATCTCCTCTTAAAAGTTAAATAAAATTTTTGTAAATTTTATTATTACGTTTTTGTTTGTACTTACAAAACACAACGTCTGGCAATGCTCTGCTGGTAAACAAATCTGTCTCGACGACAAATAGTAGGGAATAGTAGGTACACACGAATTTCGAAATTTAATAACTTGAAAATTAAAGTAACTTACATTTTATAATATTTTAACTGAAATTATATGCGGAAAATTGAGTTTTATATGCTAATTTAATTTATATTGCAATAAATTTTAATAAACCATTGATTAACCTCACTTTTAGAATTATTCTTCCCATGGAACTAAAAATTTACCACGAGTTTTATGACAATATACTGTTTCGACGTTGACATTTAATAAAAGTTGTCTTACGTTAACATTCCAACATTGCATTATTTTTTCACAATTGTTGGTTAGGATCAAGAACGATAAACATTTACCAGGATTGCCTAATCGGCCTGATTTGTCCGCCAGCTGTGTGACGTCATTGCAGTCCTTCATTATAACGTTTACCATATAAATGCATGGAAGTAATAGGAATTAAACAGTATTTTTATGATTTCTGAAATACTAACGTACCACTATTTGGATTTTTAAGATTAAACACTTATAATTTATAATAAATAATCCCATAAAATCGTTTTAATACTTATATTTAATTAATTTATTGAATATTATTTGGGAAATAGGTAGAGTAAAGAAAACACTATTTAGTTCTATTTTTATTTTAAAAAATACATTCAAATAAATTTATTAGGGGAGCGGCGGGTATTACCGTACACCTAACTTAAATAAAGGATAATTTGAAATTGAGATGACACAGAAATGTTTTTCATTAAGTCTCGGGCTGATATTCTAATCTACTTTTATTATCAAAAACATTATAAAGATATATTTAACATGTAAAAAATTATTCGACCATTTTCACAAACAATGCAGGTACGGAATTACCCGAACCTTGAGTGAAATATCGTACAGTGGTCGGCTAATTTCGTACATTTAACAAAAATTAATTTTGACAATAGCCACAACAGTAATTTTCTGCAGAGTCTTCACCACTGCATAAAGCGTGCGCCCATTGTCCACAGATAACACACCTGTACCATAATTCCTTATTTTTCCCATATTCCCCGCATATAACGCAAATGTCATCAATCCTTTTGTCTCCGAAATGTTCCCAATTTTCATCGCATTCTTCTTCGTCATCGCATATTATTATGTCTTCATCGTCAGATGAGGAGCTCTCGTGTTTTCTTTTTTTATTAACTTTCTTAACTTTTTTGTTTACAGGTTTTGTTTTTTTCTCACTTCTCGTTTCTGCTTTTCTTTGTTGTACGAATGGCAATGTACGAAATTACCCGAAATAGTGGTTTCAAATTCAATATTTCGTAACTCTCGTAAAATGTGTGAAATAAGTTTAAAAATAACGTAATCTAAAAATTTAAAGCCTTTTCTTCATGATGAAATAGATACAATATCAAAAATACTTCCTTAAATCTACTTACAGCTTATTGTGTATTCCCAGGAACTTATATCGCAAGACGTAAAATGACTCTATACTCATTCAATTCGACAACGGTTATGCTACTGACTAGATAGCTTGCGCAAAGTGAACAAAGCACAGATGTCAAGGACACACGATGAAAGCTCTGTTGTTTTAGTCAAAACAGTACTGTACGGTATTAGCCTCCGTACGATAATACCCGCCGCTCCCCTATTACACAAAATCATGCCTAAAACTAGTGTTTTTTGACAAACAAAGAAACAATAAACAATTTGCAGCATATTACTAGTATAATCCGTGAATCTTTTATGGAGCGACATAATATGTATTCTATAAAGAATTTTTAATTACAAATTTAAAATTAACAAAAAAAAACTACATACTCAGTCTTTTTTAAAATCTTTTTTATAGGCAGACCTAAAATTTAAATTATAAAATAATACATAAAATATTTAGTATATAGAATATTAAAAATTACCTAATAACTCATTCTTAAGTCTCTTTCATAGTCATTTTCAGTAAAATGAACTGAACAGACATAACTAGTATCTACATTAAACTTGTCCTCTCTTTTACATCGAGCTATCCACTCATTCCGAATAGTTTTAGAGACAAGATCAAATGCAATACTTCCTTTGTCATCAAAATAACTTTTATCGCACCCATATATAGCACATCTCATCCCAGGCATATTTCTTTTCAAATTAGTAAACTATCTCACTAAAAACGTAAAATAAAAAATGTATTCACTATTAAATATTAACGTTGACACTCAACGATACTGACCAAGCAATGTCCAGCCAAGCATCAGTGTAACACATGAAATTTAAAAGTCCGAACTGGAGTTTAAAAGAACAGTTTTTTAAAAATTTTACACAAAAATGAAACGTACACTAATGTATCCACAATATGTACCAGTCAAAATTTTGAATATTTTTATAATAAATCTAAAAACGACGATTGAAAACGACCTAAAATGCACTGTCAAGATAGGAAAAATACGGCCGAGGACTGCAGTGACGTCACAGGCCACCACGTGCAATCGATTTTTTGGCGAATGTACGTCTTATGGGATTAAGCAATCCTGGTAAATGTTTATTGTTCTTGGGTTAGGATATTTGTCGACGACTGAATATGCACAGCTATGTAATATATATGTATTTAATAAAAGTGTATATAGAAATATGGTTTATAAAATGTATTACGTTTTAAAAATTTCTTACATCAGTATTTTTATTTTTGAAATTGATACAACACATTTTATCATAAATTAAAATTGATACGCCACTGACAAACCGGAAGCTGCTGACGCCATTTTTAAACACCATCTAAGACTATTGGTGTTTATGTATAACGCTCCTTCTTTCATTTTTATATTCTAAGGTCGACGAGAACAACAAATCGTGACATATTTTGACGCATATTTCAAAAATTTGACGTACGCTTCATATCAAAAGAACGCGTAGGTATTATAGTTTTTAATATATAGTTACGTTCTTTTATTCACCGGTGGTTCCATCAATCCACCAACCACGTTCATATATTCTTTGGTGAAATCTAGTTTGACGTAACCCCGCGTTCATTTATTACTGTGTTGTGCACCAAAATTGCAAACCTCAGAGTAATAAGTATTTTGCTTACTTATTACTCCGAGTTGCAAACCCATTCCATCGATGTATGGAGATGGATCACTGGTGACTCCAACAATTCAGTCATCAAAGAGTGACGTCACTTCCATCATTGATGAATACATGGTGTGAAAAAGAACGTACGTTATTAGTGTTCTATTTTATTATACTTGTCAGTTGTCAGTTGAAAAAAGTTGTCAAAAGAAAACTTGTGGGTGTGCTGTGCTTGTAAAATAAAATTTGCTGTAATTGTTTCGTTCGAATAAAAAGTTTTAGAGCTGAAACACCGTTTGATTTAAATCAGAAACTAGGGCAGTTCATATTAGTAAATAAAAAAAGTCTAGTATCTCTGCCAAAACAACAATATTAATTACCGGTTTTTATTTATTTTTGAATTTAAAATGGAAATTAGAAACCTTTTAGATGAATGTGAATATACCTTAGACTAGGAAAGAGAGAGGACTGCGCACTAAGAGGGGCGTTTCTAATTTGATAAGACTGCCTGAATTTAGTGAAAAATCTGGTTATTTCTAAATTACAAGAATGTAGAGTAGATGGCGATAGTGGTTTCAAATTAGTATTTTTCTTAGACTAGGAAAGAGAGAGGACAGCGCATGGCAATGAAAACCTTATGCGTGTGAGTGAAGCCGATTTTCAAACGTTTGGTGGTAAACAAATTTGGAACGTCGAATTGTATTTTTTTAGTTTTTTTATTAATTTTCACCTTTTTTAATTACCTGAATAGACATTTTAAAATGGTTAATTGTGCAGTTTATAAGTGCAACAGTCAGAGTGCTAAAAAAGAGGAAGGAATTTCATTTCATAGGTAAAAAGTATTTTAAAACTATTTCCTTGAAATTTATTTTTATTAATATTACAGCTTTCAGGTAATAGATGTTTAACTAAATCACATATTATGTTATGTATGATAACTTAAGTTAAGTGTACATACATTTTGAAAATTGTTTTCATTCAGTTTTAAAGATTATTTTTCATTTAATTATTATTTGCTCATATATGTAATAGTTTTGCAGTGGCGTGGAATAAAAACATATATTTAAAATAGATAAAATGGATTAAAATTGTAATATTTATTAAATAAATATGTTTTAAAATGATTGTTGTTTTTTTTTTGGAGCAGTACATATTTAAAGACTTTTTTAAATTAGATTTGTAATACGAAATAATGAAAATTTTTATTTAATAATCGTATAAGAAAAATCTTATGATACGCCTATGTCAATATTGTCCGCCATTAGTTTGGTGGTAAATGGGTTACACAAATTGATTCCAATGCGCAGTCCTCTCTCTTTCCTTGTCTAAGGTATTTTTATTATAAATTTGAATATTTTTAGAGCTTGTTGACTTTCTTTATCTAAGACAGAGATGAAAATATGAATTTTGCTTCGTAAATCTTTGAATGTTTCCAAGACATATACTTACATTTGACTTTGAGACCATAAACAGATGAAAAATACCTGTACATTTTTTATTAAATATCCTATTTGGAAGTTTGTTGTGTTTCCTAGGCGTAACAAATTTATTGTTTTTAGGATTTAAAATATCGATATATAAAAAAAATAAAATAAGATTTCGGCACACCTAACAAATAATTAATTAATGAAATTTATTATACTAACCCTTACTAATTAAGGTACCTATTTATTAGAATAAATATATTAATTAAGTATAATAAAAACATATTATGGTTTCTGAATATACACACATCAACATGATCTAAAGAAAAATTGGAATAAAGTGGAAAGTATTTAATTTTACCTTTTTTTTAAAATTGATATTGAGATGTATGTTTATACAATGGTATTACGTATTACTTCATACATATTATATAAAAATAACGAAAGGTATCTTGGCAACAATGCAAAATTAAACGAGGTTAGTTTTATCAGATTTTATTTACTTTCTGATGGATTTATTATTTGAAGGTGTTAAAGTAGATGTAAATATTTAGAATATATTTTGTGGGGAAACATTTAATTACTTTTCCAAAACGTTTGATGATTATTGCAAAAGTGTTACTATAATGTTTGTAAACTTTAACAGGTTAGTCTGTCTTCAATATTACTTCAAGTAAGTACCTTGCTAATTATTTACTGCCTAATAAATAAATCTCATTTATTTTTTAGAGAGTATTGGACATACCTATGTAAATTACCACCCAGATCCAGCGTTTTTTGCGGTTAGAACTTCAACTACTAACAATGAACTTTCATTTACATATAAAATTCCTAGCCATGCATCATACCTTGTTGCTAAAGAATCCTATATTATCGCATAGTGAACTAAACAATATAAAGGCCGAAAATTTTAAAGGGCATAGGTAGTAAGTAACATTTTAAGATATAATTAAAATGTTTTCTCCCTGTAAATAAATCTCATTTTAACCAAAAAAAGATATACATAAATAATAAACTATAATTTCGCAGTGACTACAAACATAGTATCTACTGCAATGTGGTTGTAAAAATCAAATTAATTTCTTATAAATATGTTTAACTGGGGTTTTATTAAGAAAACCATTAATTTGTACTTACCCTGATAATAAACGACGTTGATCAGTGCAAGCACTGACCAAGTGGCCGTTCTGAACCGCCCTTTAGACACACTAAAATCATCTGTATTGAAGACAACATCAAAAATATCGGGCTGTCTTTTATTCACTCTTTGCCTTCAATTTTCCAATCACCTATCCAATCTACCAATAAGTTTTTAACCTGAAATCTTCGTTCAAATAATTCTCGTTCAATTTGTTCATAATATACCTACCAAATAAAATCTGTATGTAACCTTCAAGACTTTATCTACTTTGGACTCAGAACTTCTGTAAACAATAAAAATCTATGCACAAAATGTAAAGCTCAATAAATTCAAAATAACCTTCGATCAAAACTATCTCCTGGAAAACAATAAGTCTTAAGATAAAGAATTAGTTTCTTATCAGGGCCTGTAATATGACAAATCAAAAGTTCATAATATTATGGTTATATAAATATTGCAGCATGCAACCTCTACAATCTATTAGAACTACCATCCCATTGCTACGTAAGTACATGCTTCCTCAATCATGCATTTTCCCAATTCAGATTATTACCCACCAACATTCCTGCGTCATTCCAACCTCCACCATTCCATTTTTAAACTTATATCAAAGCAAAGTAACATGCTTTAAAAAAATTACCTTCTATAAAAATTTAAAGGTCTTTTTCATAAAGATCTAACTCCTTGAAGTCTGATAATGTCTTCTATGTTTCTTATAATAGACCTTCAAATGATAAGCACTTACTTAAAAAATTTCATATATTTCCATTATAGTCGATGAAATGTTCGTTTAAATTAGTGCAGAGTTACAAAGATCTTCTCATAAAGATACCTGGTGTCTTTTATGTTCTGTATAATACACCTGCAAATTATAAAACAAAACAACTATAGGCAAATTTTTTTTCATACATAAAAAATCATAAAACATACAATTAAAAATGTTACCTTTTATAGAATAATTAGTATTTTTTTAAAACCTTGATTTCTTGATACCTACATAATATCTTACAATGTTTGGAAAAATGAAGAAGGTGTCCTCAACATTCGAGTTTATTCTAAGACAAATTTAAGATATTGGCTGAACGCATCCACTGATAATATTTACCTATCCCAAGCGAACTATGAAACCTTGAAACAACCTACCATGAATATCAAAAATTCATTAATTTATTCTTTTCGATGCCCTAGTTGCCAGGCCAATTTCCTTTCGGAGTATATTTAACAGTATCTTCAATGTTTCTTTCTTGCGTTCATAATCTGCAAATATTTTTTTATTTTAGTTCATTACTCATAGTGAAGTTCTTGTTTATTACCTTTTGCAAAACAAAAGTCTCCACATGAAGTTCATTTTCTTCTTCACTATCAAGGAATGTGTCGTATTCTCCCAGAAGAGTATTATTTAAAAGACGTAGTGGGATATAAGAACTTTTTTTTTAGATTTTTAGAGAAGAGACTTTTATGTATCGTGACACAAGGTTTTGTAGACCAAGTATACTGCTAGGAGTAACTTGATCTTGATAATTATGACATGAAAAGTGAAGTATGGATAACTTGCAAGATATTTGGTTTGTCTTGAGAAATAGGAAATAAGTATTATGTAGAATTAATAGTCCTGCAGTCCAGGTGAGGATGGATTTTTAGTTTTTTATAATATTTTATAGTAAGATATACGTTTTACTCTATTAAAAAAATACCATAAGAAAACTAATGATTTTAGATTACCCACAATATATAAATTTCCTCAGAATAAACATTTTTAAAGAAATTCACTCTGTAAACAACCAACTTTCTTAAATGTTTTTAATTGTTTCCATTTAAATTCCACTTTGTATATAAAAAAAAACTTTCACCGCTTTTGTCTTTTACAGTCTTCTAATTATAAATATACGGAGATGTGAAGTATAAATATAAGATATATAAAAATTTATATTAATGTATATACCTAACTATATATACAAAATAATATAAAACAATAGATAAAACGCCCTTTTTTAGTATAGGTTATTAAAATATTTAAAAAATTGAACATAAAAGTAAAATATATCATTAATATAGAAAAACACTTTATTAATCTCTAAGTAAAGATTAAATTTCATATTTTTTTTATAAAATATACGTTTTACTCTATTAAAACAATACCTTAAGTAAACTAATAATTGTAGAAACTCCAAAATATGTATTTTTTTAAAGTTAACTCAGATTAAACATTCTTAAAGACATTCACTTTGTAAACAATCAACCTTGTCAAAGTTTTTCTTTTTTAATTGAGGTACAGGATCCGACTAAAAATGTTTCTATATAATTGAATCTCACAAAGTACACAAAGAAAGAAAATTTAAGTAAAAATAATTACACAAGTTCAATTATATCATTTGAGTTACAATTTTATTGCACTCACCATTTTCAAAATCAATTGCTAGTGAGTAGTGACGATCTTGAAGTACATCGTAAAACAATAGAGAAAGAAAATGTTTTTAAAGACTTACCCTGCAACAAAAGAAAAAATAATTAGTTTATAAAATTTAAGATTTCAAGATTATTATTATAAATTTTTATAAACCATATTTAAGGTATTTTAAGAGAAATAATTTTACTATTGTTTTCTCCAATATAAATGGTTTGCAAACTAACTAAACTGTTACCTAATTTAACCACTGTGGCTTGAAGTTTTCTGAATAGGCTACTTAAAAATGTCAGTTTAAATTTTGATCAAATAGTTATCCGTTAAAATATACTTAAATGCATCAAATGTTAACTATTTTTTAAATAAAATTTTCTTTAAAAATTAATCCCATTGTTTGAAAATTAGGAATAAGAGAATTTTGTTTAGGCTAATCCCAACTAAAGTCCAAATAGGTACATTCACCATTTTTCGAATTACATATTGGAGTAGCGTAACCGCCAAAATTTGGAAAAGTTTGTAACATCTGCTGGAACACCCACCAAAGCTGAAAATATTTACTTTTAACTTTGTAAAAAAGAAAAAAATACTAAATCAACTCAAAACCAAAAGAAAATTGTTTAAATAGAAGATTATTTCCTTTATTTTTGACCACAGCGTATTAATTTTACCATGAAACGATTGATAGCTATAATTTTACGGTGTATCTAATTTAAATTTAAAAGATATATATCACTTACCCTTTCTATTATTAAAAATAAGCCCTACTGATGATCGTGAAGTGAAGAACGCCGTTCGAAGATCTGATGATATTTTCTTCAATACTCACCTGTAAAAAATATAGAAGAAGTAATTAAATCTTGCACAGGTAGTTTTGTTTCAATAAGTACAAGATGTCTTAACTTATATTATGAATGTATGTTTTGCAAGGTATGTAGAAAACTAGAGGATAGAGATATTCAAAAATGTAGTTGCAAAATTTCAAAATATAAATAGTGTGTAGATACTATTATAGGTACTAGTCTATAGGTAGTATTTAATGGTGAGATAACCTATTTTGTACCATAGAGTATAAAAATACTAATATTCTTAAATTTTGAATTAATGCCACAGCTGAGGCATATGCAATATAATTTTTCTTATACTGCCGCAATATGAATTTTTTTTCGGTGTAGGTTATGATCAAGTCGAGTCCAAATTTTTAGCAATTTTTGTTATTTTTCGGTGTATACCCCAGGAAATAAAATATTTTTGGAATCATCAGAGTGTCATAGACCCTTAATCAATTTTTTCATAAAAATCGGAGAGTTCACATATTTAACCTACTTCCTTATCCCTTCTACCCTGAAAAACATACCAATTTGTGACACTGTCCAGTAAATTATTCATAGTTAATTATTATAGAAAACTGTAATTAATATTTGATAGGTAATAAGTTACCCTTACCTATATTATACAGGATGATTGATTAGTGTGAGGAAGATCAGTAGATCTGTTATAGTAAAAAATACAAAAAAAGTTATTGACAAAAATTGTATCACTTCCACATCACAACAATGTAAAGTTTTATTATGTTATACCGGGTATTTAAAAAGTTATAACCAATATTACCTGAAAATCGTATCAAGTTTAACTCCATGTATAATTAAAAAATAGTACAGGAGCATTGATCTATTGCAACCATAGTTTTTTAATAATTGTTTAAAATTATAATACATATTCGTTTTCATAATATTCGTTAAATCAAATACAGGGTAAGTCAAAATGCAGGTACATTATTTTCTTGGTAATTTTAAATCACTTTTATATCACTATCGAAAAGTAGGTACTAATATCATACTTCAAATTTTATAAAGTACTCCCTATACCTAAAGTTATCAATTTTCTAGATATTTTTATTTTTTCATCAAAGTATTAATTTGGTAGATATTTTAACGTTTACCAATAATTATTGTGAGTTGGCCATGATTGGTTTGTCAGAAACTGACAGTTTGACATTATTGTTTATTAATTCAGTAACGAAATAGCGTCACCGAGAAGAAAACAATTTATTTCAAATAAAATTTATCAAAAATAACCGACGAAAATTAAAAAAATAATAACAACACATAGAAAAATAAAAAAAAACAACATAGTAATTTTAATTTATCTTACTTAAGTAAGGTGTTCAAAATGACTTCTCAAATGATAGTAATGAATTTTTATTGCATTCCCCTAAAATCCAGGTCATATCTACAATTTCATCAGTAGTAAGTTTGATACGATATTCAGGTAAAATTGGTTATAACTTTTTAAATACCCGTTATAACATAATAAAACTTTACATTGTTGTGAAGTTAAGCAGATTTCAAATTTAAAATAAATTCAGGGTGTTCCATTTAAAAAAACATAAGTTTGGTGTGCCACCATCATATGGAACACCCTGTAAGATTGTGACTAATTTTAACATGTGGAGTTTAAAGTTGCCTACAATTTTTGTTAATAACTTTTTTTGTATTTTTAACTATAACAGATTTATTGAGCTTCCTCACACTAATCAATCAATAATATACAAGAATAGGTATATTTTTTTTTGGTCTGGCAACATGGCAACATTAGTTGGTGATATTTTTACTATTTTGGCATATGACCGAAATGAAAGTTGTGAAAATTTTATTGACCTTAAAAATGATGTAGGTAATTATAAAAAATAATGTTTTTGGAAACCATTTAATGCTGCTAAATAAAAATTAATTCTCGTATTTACAACAGGTAACCCTTTAGGTTATTCTTGTATAATCGGGTTAAATCTTCTCTCGAAGATGATTTAATGAAATTGATTGTGTTAACCTCTACTTTTTGGAAGTTCATCACCTTTAGGTTATGTTTATTTTGGGTTGAAATTTTTAGCATTTTTTACTGTTTCCAGTTATTTCCTAACCATGGCACAGTGGCTCTACCTCACGAGCCGCCACTGGAAATTTACAACTAAAAAGAAACAATTTTCGATATCTAAGCTTTTTATAATACATTTTGTGGAATTTTGTAGCTCTAATAAAAAAAATGTAGGTATATTCCACGTAGTAAGAATTTTACCCGATAAATTAACTCCAATGTTAAAATGTCATATACCTACAAACTATTTTGTCATTTTGACATCGATAAAAAAGGTGCATCCTTTTTTATCGCTTTTTTTTATCGCATGTTCCTCAATCTAGTAGGTGTGTATCAATTTTGCATTATTGTTGACAGGTATTTAATTGTCAAATTTAACAATATAAAACAATACTACCTTTTCTTTGCAAAAAACATAAAGTATGAACCGATTTGGAGAGGTTTCACATGAACAAATTACAAAAAATATTGAAGAGTCAATACCATGAACAACTTATAAATAATTTGAGACCCTCGGAAACAGAATATTCAACATACGTAGAAACACGAGAAGAAAACATTAAAATCAGTACTCCCCAACCAATATTTAATAATTGTATTTTTAACAACTGTTCTTTTAACTAGTTTAATTGTTTTAGAATGAATAAATTTTATTGTTTCTTTATATAATTAGTCGTTAATTTATCTTAGCAAAATACACGCGATCTTTTTTTTAATGGATAAATTTTTCTCTTCATCTCAAGATTTTTCCATCAGTAATATTACTCAAAAAACTGAAATTAGATAAAATCGCTCGACCTTCGGTCTCGCGATTTTATCATTTCAGTTTTTTTCGTAATATTACTGATTGGCAAAATCTTTCGATGAATCGAAAAATTTTCCGGTAAAAAAAAAGCTCTTGTGTATTTACTGTTGATAAATAATTATGTATTAAAACAATTCAAAATAATTCTTCTCCTACCCGTGCAGCAGTAACTTATAATTAAAAATAATTTAGGTAATTATAAATTTTTTCAATTCTTAATTCTTGAAAATTAATTGAATTATTTTCTTCAATTTCTAACGTAAAATTAATGTTTGGGTGTAATTAGGTATTTATATAATTAAAAAATATATCTAGCTGTCGTTCACTGCCTACAAAACCATCTAACAAAGCATCTAACATGTCTGTATCATAATAAAATATTTTTGGTAAATATGGAGTAAAAGATCTAAATTATCTATAAAATATTTGCCAAAATTGGAGTAACATAGAAAGAACTTTATTTTGAATATATACTTTGTTATCATAACTAAAGTAATTTTAATTAACGATGAATTTTCACAGAATAACAGCTGGTTCTATAAAAATAACTTATAATTGCTCCGAATCTCATACTGTCCCATCTCTAGAAACACCGTATTCAAGCTGTAACAAGCTTATCACATAAAGTTTTTATGCTTCCGTCTGAGTGAAGTTGTTGGCCGGCAAATATTTAAAATTGGTTTTTGCCATTAGAAATAATCTTTTAAAATATTAATCTGGATATAATATTGTATGAAATTTCTATAGTTTTTAATTAATAATTTAAATTATATTTAAATATGCGTCACATTCCTTATTACTTCAAAGAAAATCCTATTTATAAAACGGTCTTTTTTACTTAAATAAATAATGAATAAAAAAATAATAAATAACTTAAATAAATTTACCAATTGGCCAGTCATCATGTACTTTTCAACCATCATTTATTGAACTGCCATTGTCCACACATTCACATATTAAAGTTTTAAAAAGCACTATCACTGTAATATTTCACTAACCGGTAGATAACACACATGATATTTTATTCAAGAAAAACCTATATATTAAAATAAAAATAGGCGTTTTGCCGCGAGGTACCAGATGACAACCGATTCAGTGTGAACGGTCCTATCGATATCCTTTTCTAATATGTGATTTTCTCTTTTTGTACCGATTTGTCGCCAAAACGCATTGGTCTGTTTACTGGTGTATATTTTCAAACTGGTGGTCCGTTTTTTACTGAGGTTTTTTATTTTTATTTTCGCTGTTTTTGGTTTGTGTATTGTGTATTCAATTTAAGTTGTATATACAATTTTTTTTATAAAATGGATAATTCGATATCTATCTATTGAAGACCTAATGCTAACAGACTTTTTCTTTTTGAAAATTTTATACAAAATGAATGTACGTATTTTTGTATTGAAGAGGAGGAAACTACTGTTCAGAAATTTTTATAGATAAATGTATTCAAACACCTTAACATACAGGGTGTCCTACGACGAGTGCCACCCTGTTTATTTTCTTATTTTTGGTTAGTTCGTTAAATTTAAGTGTTAGTTTATGGTAAGGTACTTTGTATCTAAAATTAACCGTTTAGGAGAAATTTAATGTTTTTCGAAAATTTTGACAGAAATCACGCTTAATAAAATCATGATTATTTCAATACCTAAATTATTTAAATTAAAAAGTAAATTTATTATTTTGCATTTAAGATCTTCAATTGTAATTAAATAAAGTGTATTTAAAAAAATATTATACAGGGTGATCACACTATTGAGTTAAATTTTAAATTAAAAAAACGAAGGTATCTTCCTTATTTCAAATAGCAACCCATATTTTTTTTATTTTAATTTAATTCCTTATAAAAAAATAAGGTGAGTGCATATTTACTTCCCTATATCAATTCCTAATAGTTTTTGAGATATTAGATACTTTACGATTTTCGGTTACAATGCAACTTTATTTGGCTTTGTTTCATTATTGTTATTTAGTCTTCGATTAAAATCAATTTTGTTTTGAAAAGGAAATAGAGAAAATGAAACATTTCAAAAGAAAATTTTTAATTTAAAGAATTAACAAAATAGTTACCAAATTCAAAAAATATTTTTTTCCTACGACCACATATGAAAGTGCTAGATAAGATTGCACACTTATTGGTACTTAAGAAAGTAGCTAATATCAATACACGTATTGAAAAGTAAATATCAATACACGTATTGAAAAGTAAAAAAATATAGTTCTATGATCTGTGACATTTACGTCAAATTTATTAATAGTAAACACACACAAATGTCAAAGCAAGGACCATTTAATTTTTTTTTAAATCTTCCTTTTGTCAAATATTGTATGGTAATTGCCAATACAAATTTTTCTGTATAAAGTAAGAATAAAGAATAAAGTTTCTTATAGGTTTTTAAATTTTTAAAAAATAGACATATTTTTATTCGGTATTATTATTTTTATAAAAACATTTTTAGAAAGAAGAACAGTTTATTCTTCTTTTTTATATTGTGTTTCTGTTCCGTGCATGTGTCGAATGTGGATTTTTGAAGTTATGTTTGTGTTTCTGTTTACAATTATCTTTGTGTCTATTATTATTACATTACTTTTCAATTAATTTCACCAACTGACCATTTTACTTTTAATTTTTATAGAGCCCACAAAAAAATTAAAATGTCATTTAGCTAATAAAAAATTTTGATGTGAATTCCTGAGAAAGGCGGTTATTTGATTTTAATTAATTATATTTCCATGCAATATATAAACTCGTTTAAATCCTAATTTTTAACATGACTAACAATTAAAATAAATTTTATAAATAAATTTAAAATATATTATAAGAAATATTGTGGTCGTAGGAAAAATCGTGTACACAACGCGTTGGAAAGTGTATTTCTTGCACTCGTTACGTTTCCGCACTCGCCACTACGCGGCTCGTGCTAAACTACACTTGTGCGTAATACTTCACTTTCCACACTCGTTATGTAATATACTATTTCCTACGACCACATATGAAAGTGCTAGTTTGCACACTTATTTGTACTTGAGAAAGTAGCTAATATCAATACACGTATTGAAAAGTAAATATCAATACACGTATTGAAAAGTAAAAAAATATAGTTCTATGATCTGTGACATTTACGTCAAATTTATCAATAGTAAACACATAAATGACAAAGCAAGGACCATTTAATTTTTTTTTTAATCTTCCTTGTGTCAAATATTGTACCTATTGTAATTGCCAATACAAATTTTTCTGTATAAAGTAAGAATAAAGAATAAAGTTTCTTATAGGGTTTTAAATTTTTAAAAAATAAACATATTTTTATTCAGTATTATTTGTAGCATTTAAAATAGTATATTAAACAACGCATTTCATATGGAATTCTGTTATGACACGAGTTCAAGTTTAAAAAACGAATCGCGAAGCGATGAGTTTTTTAAAGAACGAGTGTCACAACAGCCATATGAAATAAGTTGTTTATAATATTTTTTATATTTTGCCATTTTATCATTTTTTAAATTAATTTATTATTTTTATGTAATTACAAAAATTTTTATTTTAAAAAGTATGTCGGTAGCACTGTGTAATTTATAACATTTGACAGTTTTGACATTTAAATTATGAAATGTTAATGTTTTCAAATATTTTAAAATGACTAATATACCAATAATAGTATATTATATAATTAAAAGATGATATTCATATTCACAAATACTTTTTTAAAGAACAGTATAAAATTAATAATTTGCTATTAACCCACAAATGTCATTGTCAATAGTCTTGTCATTAGATACTTCAATCATGTCGCCAACCATTTAAAACAAAAATTTGCGTGCGTAAAAGTTACATTACGATACGCAAATGCGTTTTATAATGAAGATTTTTATAAGTGCAAAATATAAAAAAAGGATTTTCAGTATTTTTGATATTTTATATTATAGGCAACACAAATTACCTACAGGTCTTATCTTTTGTCCAGTCGACAACGCAGGTGCTAATAATTCATGGTCATTTGAATTTTGGTTTTCGGTTGAGTTGGAATTTAACTTGTGGTATTGGTGCTTATACCAGCAAAGTTTTTTATGATTGCTAATTCCAGTGCCCACAAATTTAGTTTTTTTGGATACCCTTTTACTAGAAAAGGTTAGTAATTTTCTAAATAATTGGTTAATTGTAAAAATATTGTCGTTTTAGGGTTTTACGTAGGAATCAAAATCGTTGATCCTGTTAGTAGAGTTTTTAAATCCTACCCTTTTGTTTTTTGAATGCTGTTGAATAAAAGAAAAACCGCTAAACCGTTTATATGTTGGAAATTATCAAAAGTTCAAGCTGGTTGTTAGTTTTGGTACTAATAAATTAAGAATATAAACTGCCCAACAAAAATCCAGACTATAAAGTATTGGTATCAACTAGAGGTGTCTGATACTACTACACAATACTCATGGAACCTCAGGAAACAGGAGAATAAGGCCAGATTTTTTCATTTTTTTATTATTTAATTATAGAATTATAGATAGAAGAGTGAACTTAATTAATTTTTAATTTCCTTGCCATTTCTTTGTTATTACTATATACGACATAGTATTTATTTTAATGTAAACTGTAAACTGCAAGTGAGGTGCACCCCAATTGAGGTATTTAATCTTATTTCTGATTGATGTTTTATTTAATATAATTAATACATATTTTCATTTGGTTGTCTACCTTTAATGGCAAAGGTATTATTTTTTGTTAGGATATTACCCTAAGAACCGAAACGTACTTTTAATAATTTTAGTATTTAACTATGTTTTTTTAAGCAATAAATTAATTGTTGAGCATTGATTCCTCGTTTTTAATAAGTATAACCGAATATAACTTCTTAAATTTCATCACACAAAAAAAAACAACAAAATTGTCTGTTTGTATTTTCCGCAATTTCTTAACAAACTCACTAATTTTTTTAAATTGCGGTGGCGCCCTTATGGTACACTCCTTACCTTCTCCTTATATGCTCACCGATGAACAGTAAGCCTTCTGGCAAGTAACTTTCAGTAAAGTTAAACATTCTTAAAAAGATACGGTTACATATTATTTTTATAAAAACACTTTTAGAAAGAAGAACAGTTTATTCTTCTTTTTTATATTGTGTTTATGTTCCGTGCATGTGTCGAATGTGGATTTTTGAAGTTATGTTTGTGTTTCTGTTTACAATTATCTTTGCGTCTATTATTATTACATTACTTTTCAATTAATTTCACCAACTGACCATTTTACTTTTAATTTTTATAGAGCCCACAAAAAAATTAAAATGTCATTTATCTAATAAAGAATTTTGATGTGAATTCCTGAGAAAGGTGGTTATTTGATTTTAATTAATTATATTTCCATGCAATATATAAACTCGTTTAAATACTAATTTTTAACATGACTAACAATTAAAATAAATTTTATAAATAAATTTAAAATATTTATTATAATAAGAAATATGGGGGTCGTAGGAAAAATCGTGTACACAACGCGTTGGAAAGTGTATTTCTTGCACTCGTTACGTTTCCGCACTCGCCACTACGCGGCTCGTGCTAAACCTCACTTGTACGTAATACTTCACTTTCCACACTCGTTATGTAATATACTATTTGTTACTTTAAAAAATAATAAAACTATGCAAGAATAGAATTAAATAATGAAGATTATGTTTCATTGTTATTAATACACGGTGAATGTGGAAAGAGAACTTGCACTGAATTTGCAAGAAGATTTGTTTGATTTTGTTTATTTCATTTATAAATAATTGTTTAAATTAAAAATTTTCTTTTGAAATATTTCATTTTCTCTATATCCTTTTCAAAACAAAATTGATTTTAATCGAAGACTAAATACCTTATTTTTTATAAGGAATTAAATTAAAATAAAAAAAATATGGGTTGCTATTTGAAATAAGGAAGATACCTTCGTTTTTTTAATTTAAAATTTAACTCAATAGTGTGATCACCCTGTATAATATTTTTTTAAATACACTTTATTTACTTACAATTGAAGATCTTACATGCAAAATAATACATTTACTTTTTAATTTAAATAATTTAGGTATTGAAATAATCATCATTTTATTAAGCATGATTTCTGTCAAAATTTTCGAAAAACATTAAATTTCTCCTAAACGGTTAATTTTAGATACAAAGTACCTTACATAAACTAACACTTAAATTTAACGAACTAACCAAAAATAAGAAAATAAACAGGGTGTTGCATTTAAAATAGTGAAGTTGGTGTCGGTTTCCGGTATAACCAGAAGTGCGATCAAATTGAAAATATTTTAGTTAAACTCAGAAGTATCAAAACCCCTGTATACCAAATTTCATTAATCTCACGTTTTTCCTTCCCCATAAACTTCTAGGTGGCACTCGTCGTAGGACACCCTGTATGTTTAGAGATTTTGAAGAACCATGGTTGGATAGATATAACGGAATGCTATTTTTTCCAATATTTCGCATGGAAAAAGAAACATTTAAAAAATTATTAAATGTAATAAAAAATAGAAAATAATACTCATAGTTTAATAAAAAAGAAATATAGAGGTGGGAATTTTTTCTATTGCCCCTGAAAAAGATTACTAATATTTATATATGGTTTATTTCAAAACCTGATTGTCTTAGTACAATAGCAGAAATATTTTGTGTTCTGCCATCTTCTGTAATGAGACTAACAAATGTTTTTTTATATGTCATAAAATAAACTTAAGATCATAAGATCGTTTAAGCTATTTTTTTATTTTAAGCGGCAAAGAGGAAGAGCACAATTATATTTTTAAGGGTAATTCGTTAATTGATAAATGACAACTGAGAGCATCATCAACCGCTCCTAGAAACCACCTTCCTCACCACGGCCCTTAATTTTACGAACCGTTAAAAGTATACTCACCGGCAAAAGTTGGAAACAACCTGTCGCAAAATTGTGTACCGTTGTTATAGTTCATTTGCATGGAGTTGACAGCACAGTGAATTCATTATAAATGCAAATCCTTCAAAGCCCAAGCCAGGGAGGTTCATGAAAAATAACTAAAAGTATTAAAAACACTTCTATTGAAACATAGTCATAGTTGTTATTTTTCAAATAGTCAATTCCGATAGGAATTACAATGGGTTCGAACAGTTCTTCAATATTGATATCAACACTCCACAATCGTTCTTCTTCCTTCTTCAGATGGTTTATGGCATTGGTCCAATTTTCCAGTGTTACGTTTGCAAAAGAAATTTACAAAAGTTGTCTAACGTCATTCAATTTGACAGTGATAAGGTGGCAAACGTAAACTTTTTTCTTTCGCCATATCGTCAATTACATATCTTTTATATTGTAATTTGTGGCGGTTTGCAATTTGCAGTAATTCCGTTTTCAGCATGGTGTCGTCAAAAGAAATATTCTTGCTATGAAGCCACTCTTTAATATCTCCTATTTTCCATGGCGTTGTTGGTAACTTTTCTATCAGTTTTGAATGATAATTGGCGTGATCTAAGACAACCACTGCAGGTTTTCCAATACCTGGGAAAAATAATTTTCATAAAATCACAGGTCATTTCCTCGTGGTAACTTTTGGTTGACTTTGGTACAAAGTCTAACAACCCATTTTCTACAAAACCATGTTCACTGCCAATGTGTGCGGTTATTAGTCCTCCTCGAGGAGCATTTAATCCTGTTGAATATCCTTCATTTAACCATGTTTAATTAAAAAAAAAAAAAAAAAGCTTGGAGATATGTTTAGACCTATTCAATTTGGTTTTGTGGAGGTTGTGAAGCAGTTGCTCATGCTGCAAGACGTTACATACATGAACATGATGATAAATCAGAGAAAGTTTTCTTGAAATTGGACTTTAAAAACGCATTCAATATGATATATCGTGACTCAATGCTACAAACTGTTCTGGAGATAATCCCTGAATTTTATCCTTTTATAAACTCTTGCTACCGCTATCCTTCTTTTTTATCATTTGGTGAAAATATCATAAGCTCAGAACGCGGAGTTCAACAAGGAGATCCCTTAGCTCCAGCTCTTTTCTGCTTGACTATTCATGACATGGTGAAGAATTCAATGCTTGGTATCTGGATGATGGCTCTTTTGGAGGAAAACCATATGAAGTTCTCGAGTCCCTTTCGACTATCATATCTAAATCTAAGGAAATAGGACTCGAATTAAATTTTCAAAAATGTGAACTGTTTTTCCTTGAAAATTATGATCCAGAAATCTTCGAAAAGTTTAATACACTAGCTCCAGGAATTAAAATCATCACGAGATCAAATTTCTCTCTCCTCGGAGCACCTTTGACGGATGAAGCACTTTCCCTTACCTTGGCTGATAAATTGAAACAGTTCGACTTGATGACATGTCGTTTGGTTGAACTTCCCTCTCACATTGCATTCTTTCTTCTAAAACATTGTTTGGCGATTCCCAAACTGATGTATGTGTTGAGATGCAGCCCTTCCTGGCGCAATCAGTTTCTGTTGAATACTTTTGATGAAGCAATGCGTGACTCTCTCAGTGTATTATTAAATAACCCAATGAAATTGAATACTTGGATTCAGGCTTCCCTTCCAGTATCTCACGGGGGACTTGGTATCCGTTCGACTTCCTCTCTTGCATTACCTGCATTTCTATCATCAATGTATAGTGTTTCTCATCTAATCGAATCAATATTGCCTCCAATGTTTCCACCTGATCATTTTTTGGAGGAAGGAGAAGAATTATGGAAAAACGAATCAAATTGCCAATTAAAATCTGATCAGAAAGTTCATCAACATGCTTGGGACACTTCTCTGATCAAAATAGCTTCGAACAAACTACTTAAAGCAGCTATAACGCCTTCAGAAAAGGCACGTCTCAAAGCTGTTTCTTCTGAAAACGCAGGAGAGTGGTTGAATGCACTACCCATTTCTTCTATCGGTACTTTTCTTGATAACGAAACATTCAGGATTGCCGTTGGACTTCGATTAGGTTCGTATGTTTGTGAAGAACACCTTTGTACTTGTGGATCTGTAGTCGATAGCACAGGCGTCCATGGTTTGAGCTGTAAATTTAGTGCCGGTCGCTTCTCTCGTCATCAAGCAGTGAATGATCTGATTAAACGCTCCCTTGCTACTGCAAAAATTCCAGCCGTTTTAGAGCCTGTTGGCATTTTTAGAGAAGATGGCAAAAGACCGGATGGCATGACGCTGATTCCATGGCAACGCGGTAGGTCTGTAATGTGGGACTTTACATGTGTAGACACTTTGGCAGCCTCACATGTCTCCAAAACATCAGTTACCCCTGGTTCAGCTGCCCATGCTGCAGAATGCCTTAAAATTCGAAAGTACACTAATCTTCGTGATAACTTTATCTTTTATCCAATTGGAATTGAAACTTTCGGAACATTCGGACCACATGCATTGAAATTTATTAGAGAAATCGGGAACAAAATTGAGAAAGAAACAAATGATCCCAGGGCCACATCATTCCTCATTCAGAGAATCAGTTTAGCCATTCAGAGGGGAAACGCTGCTTCTTTTCTCGGAACTTTTCCATCTTCAAAGACCCTCGATGAATTTTATATGAAACCTGCTATTCAAAATTACAGTTTTTTCTCTGATTTGATAACTCCTCACGAACTTCATCAATCAAACAAAGATACGCACCATAGTCAAGACTGCTTTGAAGAATATGGTATTGACAAACACAATACCGATAGCTTCAACTCAAACAGATTCATATTACCAGGCAATGTTGATGCACTAGGTCTGAATGGGTTGAGGAATATTGGGAATACATGTTTCATGAACAGTATTATCCAGTGTTTGTCTAACACTAAATGCCTTTTGGAGTACTTGAGGAAAGATGCCTTTATGAGAGATTTGAAAACAAAAAATTCCAATATGAAGGGCGCACTCATTAAAGGTTTTGCGAGAGTTATAAAGGAATTATGGTCTGAGGATTTATCAGAAGGAGTGGTGTATACAGCCTCTTTGAAAAGCAATATTCAAAGATTCGCTCCCCGTTTCATAGGTTATGAACAGCAAGATGCCGAAGAGTTTTTGAGATACCTCCTGGAGATATTGCACGAAGATGTCAACAGAGTTACCGAGAAGCCCTTGCCAATCTTGACGGGAATCGACGAGAACCTAACTGACAATGAGATAGCCCAAGAGTCTTGGTCCAGGTACCTGAGAATGGACAATTCCGAAATAGTGGACATCTTTGTCGGCCAATTGAAATCCACTTTGAAATGTACTCATTGTGGTCACTGTTCTGTGACATTCGATCCAATTTGGGACCTTTCTCTGTCTATCCCACGAATAACTTGCCAACTCAACCTATTTCATTGCTTAGATTCATTTATAAGTGAAGAAACATTGGACGGAGATGAGAAACCAACTTGTTTCAAATGTAAAGAACGGCGGAAGTGCACAAAAAATTTATCATTCGAAAAGTTACCCAAAATACTAGTGATTCACCTTAAACGATTTTCTTCAACGGAAAGTTTCAGAGGAAAACTGAATGTCACCGTAGAATTTCCGTTGGAAGCTCTAGATATGAGTGATTATTCAACAGCGAATGTCGCCCCCTGTCGTTATAATCTGTATGCCATCACAAATCACAGAGGTACTTTGAATGACGGACACTACACAGCTTATTGCCGACATCCTTATTCACGAACATGGTATGAATACAACGATTCCCGCGTCTCACCAATTTCATAGGAATCACTAGTGAGTGGTGAAGCATATGTTCTCTTTTATGAACAGGAAGGCACTTGAAATCACTATTTCGTTTATTTTTACTTTTATTTATATTTATTAATGTGAATTGCAATGTACTCGTAGTTTTAATTATTGTAAAATCAAAACAAAAATATACATTTTTACCATGTTTTATCTAAATAAAAGATAGTTCTTCCCTCGTTCCGAAACTTTTTAATACTTTTCAAGTATTGTGTTTTCCAGCAAATAATTTCTTCTGTCTCATTCAAAAATTTTCGTTTTTTATGCGACTCATACTTGAAACCAATTTCTTTTAGGAAAATAAAACATTCCTATTGAATAATTTTCCTCTGTTTAAGTATATCAACCAGAACGATAGATTTAATGTAACATGATGACGCCAAAAAAATCATTGAAACATTATTATTATCAAAAACAATAAAGTTCGACTTATCTGGTTGTTGTAATCTATATGCTCTTAAGTGTTCATTAAATCTTACTTCAAAATTTCTTTGTGTTTGACCCACCAGTGTGTAAAAGCCAAATGGAATAAATTCATTATTTCGGTTACTGTACATATTTATAAAAAATCCCGAAATACGTCAAATTTAAATTATAACTTGACATTCTTTAACGTGAAAATGCAACCCCTACCTTCAACCCCCTTAGAATGACAGGTACAACCCCCAATTTTTTAAATGGGAAGTATAGGCTTGTGATATATCATTTGAAAGGTCTCTTCATTCTCAATTCAAAAATGTTATTGTTTTTAAATTTGATGCAAAAATTAACATAAAAAAAATTAAAATCATGTTGTTACCGAAATTCGCTAAAATATACTCGAAACTTATTACAATATACTTAAAACTTATTTCCCGTTTAGGTCTTGATAATGAGAAAGTGAACAAAAACCATAGCAATGTGGTTTTTAGATGGTAACCATTAAAAAACTTTAAAGATTTTCCCTGGCAACGCTATTTTAACAAACAGTAGTAAATTGTTTTATTTAAGTTGTCATTGTTGTAATTTAAGTATAAAGTTTGTTCAATTCAATTCTGAAAAATGATTAGATTAACGGAAATGCATAAAATAACAGTTTTACAAATGATTGGTTACGGAGATAACATCCGAACACAACAGGAAGTAACTCGCCTATTTCATGAGAAATTTCCTAATTTACCGCCTATATCCCAAGGAACAATAAGTAAAATAGAAAAGCAGTTTCGCGAGTTTGGTCATGTAAGGCAGATAAAAAAAGCAGCTGCCAATGCACTGAGCGATGAACTCAAATTAGATGTGTTGCTTGAGTTTCAGGAAAACCCACATACATCGAGTAGACAGGCATCCACTACATTCAATGCTAGCCATACATCCATAATAAAAACTTTGAAAGCTTGACTAATATATTAAACTTCGGAACTCCGAAAGACCTTACAAAGTTGGCGTACTGTGTAATGAATATATTTAAGCTTAGGTCATTTATTTTAAATGAATAATATTTGCACAATTTTTAGTTCGGTGTTGCATGTTTTAAAAATTAATTAATTTTAGTTTCAATATTAGTTGGGTATCAAAGATTGTTAATTGTATATATACCGAACCTTTGTAACAAGATTTTTCTTTTTATATACAATAAATTTACTTACTTACTTACATCGATAGCAAACATATTAAAAGAAAATAAATTGCATCCGTATAAGATGATACCTACTCAGGAGCTCATGGAAGACGATTTTGATAGGAGAACTTTTTTTGTGAGCAAATGATGGACATGTTGGATAACAATATTATCCAATTAGAAGACGTTATGTTTTCTGATGAGTGTACTTTTTTACTTAACGGTCATGCTAATCGGTAAAATTGCCGCTACTGGTCCACGGAAAATCCTCACTGGATGAGAGAAGAACACACTCAATACCCTCAAAAGGTTAATGTTTGGGCAGGGATTGTAGGGAACAATATCATTGGTCCCTTTTTTTATTGAGGGCAACTTGAATGGCAACAATTATTTGGCACTACTTCAAAATGATGTCATTCCAACGTTGGCAAATTTATATCCTGATCCAGGTAACCCTCAAGTTCCAGCGAATACGATATGGTTTCAGCAGGATGGAGCACCACCACATTACCAACTTAATGTCCGGCAGTACCTCGATACAATATTTCCCAATCGGTGGATAGGGAGGCGAGGATCGATTGAATGGCCAGCGCGATCACCTGATCTTACATTATTAGATTTCTTTTTATGGGGATATGTGAAGAGCCATGTGTACAAAACTAAACTTTTTGATTTAAATGACTTAAAAGAACGAATAACGCTTGGGATTAGGTCGATCACGCCTGATATGTTAAATAATGTTATTTGAGATTAGGATGTTGCCAAGACGTTCGCGGAGAACATTTTGAACATCTACTTCATTAACATTCATAGTTCTTTTTCGTGTTCTACATTTTATTACGTTTTGCGTTACACTTTAGTTTTTGATTGTATTGTAGCGAAATTTGGTAACAACATGATATTAATTTTTTTTATGTTAATTTTTGCATTAAATTTAAAAACCATAACATTTTTGAATAGAGAATGAAGAGACCTTTCAAATGATATATCACAAGCCTATACTTCCCATTTAAAAACTTGGGGGTTGTACCTGTGATTCTAAGGGGGTTGAAGGAAGGGGTTGCATTTTCACGTTAAAGAATGTCAAGTTATATTTTAAATTTGACGTGTTTCGGGATTTTTTATAAATATGTACAGTAATCGAAATAATGAATTTATTCCATTTGGCTTTTACACACTGTATATACTGCATTACATATTATAGGTCAAACACAAAGAAATTTTGAAGTAAGATTTAATGAAAACTTAAGAGCATATAGATTACAATAACCAGATAAGTCGAACTATGCAAAACACCTATATACTGGAACATCCAAACTCACTTATATACACCTATGACATTCATATACTACACATTTGTGATAAAAACAAAATTTAGATTTTCTAGAAGAACTTGAAATTAAAAGACATCTAGCAGATCAACAGTTTAAAGTAGTTAACGAACAAATAAATCTTGGAAGTTCTCCACTATTAAACTGTTTACTTTGATTGAGTCTTCATTTTATACATAGATAAGACATTATTGTAACATAAATATATTAAGGGGGGGGTGTAAAGTATTTAATTTTTTTTTGCTTTTTTTTATTTTTTTAAATGAATGCTTAATACTTTAAGAATATTGTCTCAAAATTTCAAGTGGATCGGAGTAAAATTGACCAAGTTACGAATATTTTTATACCTGTCGGATTTTAATCCCTACTCGACCCGAGCGCTCTATTGTTGCCTGGCAGATGTTTAGCTCTCTACTATACTTTTTCTTTTCCCCCAGTTCTATTTATAGAAATTCCGACTTAAGTACAAACGTCCTTATGCCTGTACTGTATATTTTGTATACTATATACTATATATCTGAGCAAAGATGCTTCACGCAGAACAACAATGAGAGCTTGAACCAACTTATTTGGAAAATCTCACCAAAGCACTTTAGTGGAACCTCTGTCATCGTTGAAATTGCAGCTTATGTAGCAGCCAGTGTCTTTAATGAAGGTTCTTTTGCTTTACTAACCTTCATGGAAGGCATGGGAATTAGTAGTGGACCAAGTGCTAATGACTGGGCGCGATCAACTGACTCCATACGTACCTATAAGCCGAGCCGATCAGGAAGCTTAGAGACAAACCAAAGAAGGCAGGATTCTTCGTAGACAGGCGCAAAAAGATGCTTTAGACATCTTGGATGATAGCAAAATCCTTTATAAACCTGGCATTGATGATTCAGTGTGAGGTAAGCCGATAAAATTTGCTTATAAACGTTTTATACACTGAAAAAATTATTGGACCTTATATCAATTATCAGCTGTGATTGAGCAAAAGAGATCGATTTTAATTACTTATTTAATGTATTTGATCAAAATTATTATTAAAAGAAACATTTTACTGGTATTGATATTAATATTTTGATAATTGAAATTAATCAAATGAGTATACAGTTATCAACCATACAAATAATCAATATGATTATTTTATAATTGAAGTGATACTTTTAGTAATTGTAATAATCTGTTTAATAATCAATGTTTAAAGAAAAACTCAATTACATTTTAGTATTGTTTAGATGTTTAAAATTATCAAATAAAATCATCAAAATAATCTAAAATTAATTATCAGGTGTGATCAAACCAGAGAGGTCGATTTTAATTACATATTTGATGTATTTAATCAAAATGAGTACTATGACAATTACTGTAGTGACATTGTTATGATTACTTTGATAGTTGATATTTACAGATTATTCACCTTACAGATGATATAATTATTTTACACCTCTAAAGAAATCAACAGCATGTAAATAATGCTATTTGTATAATAAGGAACAAAGTGCTTTCATTGATGTACGGTACGGCACTTATGACGTCCTTTTCCTCCCTGGGAAATAAATACTTTGAAGGGGATAAAACAATATGGAATATACATTTATTTATTTTAAATTGTAAAATTAATTGCAATAGGCATGCAACCTGGTTACAACTTATTTCTTGATCTCAATCACAATGCTAATCTAAACGATTACTGAGGAGATCAAATTTCAATACTTTTTGTAATTGAAACAATATCTCTCTGGTGATAGAATTTCCCGCGTAAATTTACTAAAATTCAATAACTTATTTCATTAAAACAATCATTCTGGTGATAGACTTTAAAGTACTTTAGTTCGTTTTCAACTTTAATTAAAATACCTACATATCTACACCTGTTAATGTAATTTAATGCTTTTAAATAGAGTATAGGTACTCTTAAAAAAATATTTAGTATAAAAATTAAATATTCCACTTATAACATTTCCCCTATTTACTCATTTACTTTATAAATATTAATAATAAATATTATATCGTAACAAAATTACAATTATAAATTGTTATAAAATTAATTTTAACAGATTTAGCACTATGATTCTATAATTACACTGTTTTTTAATAGCTCACCTACATATTCACAACTTTATTTTAATAACAAAGCTAATCAAAATGATTACTGAGGATATCAAAATTCAATACTTTTTGTAATTGAAACAATCTCTCTGATAGAATTTCCCGCGTAAATTTACTAGAATTCAATAACTTATTTCATTGAAACAATCACTCTGGTGATAGACTTTAAAATACTTTACTTCGTGTAGAAGCGTCATTGTCAGCTTTACTTAAAAACACCTATGTACCCCTGTTAATGTATTATGGTGGCTATTGGTACATTTATAATTTTTGTTCATCTTATTGTACGTTTGGTTTTCCTAATTGCTTTGTCAAAAAAGAAAAAAATCCAGTAAAAAGATAAAAAGGTTATGCTAAATAGAAGATCGTTTAAGCATAATAAATTATTTTTATCCTCCTTACTTGCAAAATCAATTCAATGAATTGGCAACATCGTAAAAAACGTCGGTTATTCCATACATATTTTGGAGACCGAGCAGCATTTTAGCTTTCTTTCTTAATATACAGTTGTTTACGGATTGTGATCTGATCTGTATTGTTTTATAGTGCCTATTATAATAATAATTATAATCATTTTTACTGCAATTTGAGGTAAGTCTTTTAATAGCTAATAAATTAATTATAATAGGGCAGAGAAATATTATCATTATTGTAAGCAAATGTTATAACTTTAAATTTTCAATTTTAAGAAATTAAATTCACATTTAAAATGTACAGCGAGTCAAATAAAACCAAAAATAGCTTAAATGAATGGCAAAAATGCTGTGCTACGATATCAGGAAGATATTGGTAATAAATGACACATAATTATTATTTCATTTTATAATCAATTATTTTTTAGTACCAGAGGAAGATGCCCAAAGCTGCATTGAAACTTTAAAATACAGTCATCTGTCTTCAGAAGAATTTGACACTATATGGAAAGCATGTAGCAATTTAAGGCTGCATCAAACAAAAAACGTTCACTACAATAACAGCTGTATTGGAAGAATGGCCCTTTTATAGACAACCCTCTGGGTTTCGTTTGTTAAAGGTTATTAATGCAATTTTAAACATTAAGAATATTTATAATTTATTATTGCAGATTGAAATGGATTGAGTCAGCTTTTAAAAGCAAGGGATATCTACTTGCAGAATGGAGAGCGGAATTTCCAGCAATGTTGTCGTTTCTCAGGGAGGAACAACACGTAAAGAATAAACATATTAAATTATTGTTGGATGACTGAAGCTAATGAAAGTAAGTATTTCTAACCGTTTCTCAGAAAATCATTTTTCTTGTATTTTGGAGAGGAAAACATATATACTCTTTCAGATTATACTTATTTTTCCTTCAGTTGTGGATTTGAACTTTAACCTGAAACTTATTTAATAAAATATTTTATATTTTAGATGGCTGTGACGTCGCCTTGTTATGGTGTCTACATGGATATATGGTACCCACAAACAAAATAGTAAAAAAGGACAAGTTCGGAAAAAACACCACAACAATATTTACCATTAGTGATTCTCAGGAATCATTTTTATTTTTGGCACGAACAATACAGGAACTGGAAAATTATGTTGCATGTTTAAAGGAAAAAAAGAAAAGTTTTCAGCCGTTTGTTTATTGTATAGGAGAAAATATTTTTAACGTAGAAATAATTGGATTGTTGTTGTTGTGAATACTTAAAAAACAATAAAAAATAAACAAAATGTAACAAAAAGAATATTTTATTTATCCATTATTCCATCAACATTAACTCCAACGACAATTATTTAGTCGTATGCAGTGGATAATTTGATAATCTTGCTGTGATTAATTTAATCAACAAAATAATTGTATTGATCTACAACAATGATTAATTTTAGTCGTATTCAGTGATTAGTTTGGTAATCTTGCTGTGATTAATTTAATCAACAAAATAATTGGATTGATCTACAACAATGATTAATTTTAGTCGTATTCAGTGATTAGTTTGATAATCTTGCTTTGATCAATTTAATCAACAAAATAATTGGATTGATCTACAACAGTGATCAGTGTTTGCAGATTATTGATGTTTTTTCATATTGTGTTGATCTCCTCAGTAATTAAATTAAACTTTAGTCGTCCACAAATCAATACTAGTATTTGATAACATCAATCAACTTATGTTATTAAATTAATAATTTTGTGTGATTGCACCAATACCTAGAGTTCAGTCAATTACATTGGAATGATTGCTTTAATAACTTTGCGTATCGGCTGAGTTTTAATCACTAGAAACATTGATTCAATACATATTTTAATTAAATAGTGGCTACTTTTTCGTTCAGTGTACAAGATTTTTTAGTGTTCAAAACTTTAAAGCGTTTTTCCCACAAGTCACTTTTTAAAGTCGGTGGACATTATAACTTCAAAACTACTGCACCGATCGTTTTGAAATTTTGAACACTATTTCTGTCCATCATTTAAGAGGCCCTGACGAAAGGTTTTTTTCAAATTTGTTGATAATTGTTATTTCACAATAACAAATTATGGGGCTTTTTTCACGAAAAATCGCGTTTTTTCCTTCAAATTACTCCAAAAAAGTGAAAAATTTAAATTTCGAAAAACCCCCACGTCACCTCCTGGGGAAAACTGTTATCTAACGAATGAACTTTAATTTTTTGATTTCAGATGATCCAGCACCAAGTTATGATGTCCACCGCAACTCTCCTTTTTTTCGAGGCACGTCGGAATACTTGCTGCCATTACCGTATTTGTTAATATTTTTTGTGAAAATTTTACAGAACATTCTTCAAATGTGATACTACAATGTATCATTGGATTTAATAAAGAAATTTCAACTGGTTCCTCACAAAAAATTCATAAACACATGCCTTTTTTGCAACGAATTAACTTTACCCCCCCCCCCTTAAGTTATTGTAAAGATCAGCATGATATAGTTTTTTCCTGGTTTTTCTATATCATTGCACAGTTATACTGATCTTGGAGGGAAATACATCCAGGATAATCCCTTAGGGCTAACATCTAGGTTTAAATATTGTTATGTCTTACTACTTCCTTACTTGGTCTAGCCTTAACTACTTATCAACATCAAGTACCTAGTTACAAACAAACAAAATGTAATTTCAATATGTCAATCTGACGATGCTAGTTATTAGCGAAACAGCTGAAATTGAATTTTAAAGCGAATTTTTCGAATAAATAGTGGAAGTTTATTTTAACCGTTCAGTTATTTATTGTTCTTAGTAAGATAAACTTCCAAAAAGTAAAGGTTAACACAATCAATTTCATTATTACTATCATTTTTATTAAACATAAATTTGAGCGGGGGTCGTAAAACACATATTCCCATGTAAATTTAGAGCTTATTAAAAGTTTGTAACACAATTATTTTGGTAATTTTTTTTTAAAACCGTTATTACTTTATTATATTTGATAGGAATCTTCTTCAATATTATTTGCAAAAATTTGAGGTATAATTTTAATAATTTTTTGAGAATAATGCAAAAAAAATGACTAAATATATTTTGCTTGCGTAATCTTAATTTAAACTTTGTCATACAGGGTTACTTAAGAGGGTTTGTATATCCGTTTTTTTAGAAACATTTAGTCGTTAAGAAAGTATTTATTCGATTTATTAAATTCGTCAACGATAACTGATTAATCAAATAGTTTTGTAGGTATCGTAATAGGCATGTTGACAGTCGTAAGAATCACTAAAATATTGATTTGTTATAATTATATAAGATACGGAGATTCTAAAGAATTTACTCATTTTTATATTACATGTGTGATTTTAGTGCTTATATTTTAGTAAAAATATAAGCACTAATTTTAACAATCCGCCATATTAGCTGAAACACCAATCAGAAGAGAGTGACGTCGTACTTTCGTAAATATTGTTGACATTGACATTGTTCGGAGTTTTTATTGATGTATTCTTACATTGTGGAACCGCACACCATCGATACACATTAGGATTCATGACTATGATAACTATTGTAATCGCACAAAATAAGTAAAAACAAAATAAACTTTTTTAACCACCCTCTTTTAACCTGCAAAATGTTTGAAGTTTGACGTTTTTACCACAGAATCCACAGATGACACGGGTCGCAGTATAGTATAAATGGTATTTACGAATCGATGATGTCATAGATAGACGCCATTACTATTCTAGCGTTTTGGCGTAAAATTTAAAATGCATTTTTAAAAAGTAAATTTCTCATTTAAAAACTCTTTTTTGTGCAAAAATAACATTTATTTTGGATAAAGTATATACGTGAAAACATCGTGGATCAGTTTTTAAAAATTAGTCATCATGCCTATTATTGTTTTATCATTTATGCATAGCTGTAGGTATCAGTCAGTCAGTACCTTTTGTGCAGTCGGTGGCGAAAGTAGTACGGAAATTACTCGTTCGTAATTTTAGCCGGTATACATTTAATAAAAATGTATTATTTCGGATTTAAGTGCGCGTATATAAACATTTTTATTTTAATATAAAGGTTTTTCTTTTAAATTAATAAAATTTGGTGTGTGTTATCTAACAGTTAATAACTTAAAAAAGTGTTGGTGCGGTAGTAAGTTATATGCCGGTTACTCAAATATTACAGTGCTAGTGCTTTTAAAAGTGAAATTTGTGAATGTGGACAATGGCAGTTTAATAAATGATGGTTTAAAAGTACATGATGACTGGCCAATTGGTAAGTTTATTTGAGTTATTTATTATTTTTTTATTTATTATTTATTTAAGTAAAAAAGACCGTTTTATAAATAGGATTTTCTTTGAAGTAATAAGGAATGTGACGCATATTTAAATATAATTTAAATTATTTAATTAAAAACTATAAAAATTTCATACAATATTACATCCAGATTAATATTTTAAAAGATTATTTTTAATAGCAAAAACCAGTTTTAAATATTTGCCGGCCAACAATTTCACTCAGACGGAAGCATAAAAACTTTAAGTGATAAGCTTGTTACAGCTTGAATACGGTGTTTCTAGAGATGGGACACTATAAGATTCGGAGCAATTATAAGTTATTTTTATAGAACCAACTCTTATTCTGTGAAAATTCATCGTTAATTAAAATTACTTTAGTTATGATAACAAAGTATATATTCAAAATAAAGTTCCTTCTATGTTACTCCAATGTTGGCAAATATTTTATAGATAATTTAGATCTTTTACTCCTTATCTACCAAAAATATTTTATTATAATACAGACTGATACAGACATGTTAGATGCTTTGTTAGATGGTTTTGTAGTCAGTGAACGACAGCTAGATATATTTTTTAATTATATAAATACCTAATTACACCCAAACATTAATTTTACGTTAGAAATTCAAGAAAATAATTCATTTAAAATCGGTCATAATTAAGGAGCGATGATTTGGGTGGTGTTTTTTTTTTTCTTTTGGTTTTTTTTTTCGGGGGTAGGTATTGGGTTTTTTTTTTGCTTTTTTCGGAAATCTGTAGAAGAATGATGTGCCTTTTCGTCAATATTTTTAAATTTTCGTTTTTTCCATCAAGGTCTTTGCGGCGTGACGTCAAAGTCAAAATTTCACTTTTTTTTTCGCGAAAAAAAACTTTGGGTCCGGAAAATAAGGAAACTGTTCGAAATCGAAAAAACTTATATTCCGAACATATACAGGGTGGGACGAAATTTAAGAATCCGATAATGGCATTTCACGAAAATTTTTCAGTTTTCCGGAAAAATGGAAAACGTGTTTTTTTGAAAATCGAATTTAAGCTTCAAACTTTCTTCCATAACTTTGGTGTTTTTAAAGATATATTTTTGAATGACACCTCGATCGAAAGAGGATACTTGGGCCTACGACATACTATATTTTAAAAAAATCCATAGGGTAGTTTTTTTTCCTAAGGGTTAAAATTGAAATTTCATCAAAAATCGCAATTTTTCAAAAACATTTTTTTCACTTTAACCCTCGATAATGGCAACTTTGTTTAAGAAAACCCTTATAAATGATACATCAATAGATGCACACTTTTATCGTTTTTTATACTGTATGTTTATTTTTTCGATACGCCCTTTTGGTTTTTTTAAAAAAAATCGAATAAAACAAATTTCATAGTTTTTGAAATTTTAGTTTTTTACTTTTTTTACTTACAAAAGTCGAGAAAATTTTTTTTCCTGGGCAATTAACCCTTTATAAAATCTATTTGAAGGTAGAAAAAAATTGGGGGTTGGAGGGTTACTTTTTTTGCTATTTGGGATTTTCTAAAAATTGGGGTGATTTTTTCTTTGTTCTAGCATTAAGAATTGAAAAAATTTATAATTACCTAAATTATTCTTAATTATAAGTTACTGATGCTCGGGTAGGAGAACAATAATTATTATGAATTGTTTTAATACATAATTATTTGTATAGTTAAAATTCTTACTATGTGGAATATACCTACACTTTTTTATTAGAGCTACAAAATTCCACAAAATGTATTATAAAAAGCTTAGATATCGAAAATTGTTTCTTTATAGTTGTACATTTCCAGTGGCGGCTCGTGAGGTAGAGCCACTGTGCCATAGTTAGGAAATACCTGGAAACAGTAAAAAATGCTAAAAATTTCAACCCAAAATAAACATAACCTAACGCTTACCTGTTGTAAATACGAGAATTAATTTTTATTTAGCAGCATCAAATGGTTTCCAAAAACATTTTTTTTTATAATTACCTACATCATTTTTAAGGTCAATAACATTTTCACAACTTTCATTTCGGTCATATGTCAAAATAGTAAAAATATCACCAACTAATGTTGCCAGAATAAAAAAATATAGCTATTCTTGTAGGTATATTATACAGGGTGATTGATTAGTGTGAGGAAGCTCAATAGATTTGTTATAGTTAAAAATACAAAAAAAGTTATTAACAAAAATTGTAGGCAACTTTAAACTCCACATGTTAAAATTAGTCACAATCTTACAGGGTGTTCCATATGATGGTGGCACACCAAACTTATGTTTTTTTAAATGGAACACCCTGAATTTATTTTAAATTTGAAATCTGCTTAACTTCATAACAATGTATAGTTTTATTATGTTATACCGGGTATTTAAGAAGTTATAACCAATATTACCTGAATATCGTATCAAACTTACTACTGATGAAATTGTAGATATGACTTGGATTTTAGGGGAATGCAATAAAAATTCATTACTATCATTTGGGAAGTCTTTTTGAACACCTTACTTAAGTAAGATAAATTAAAATTACTATGTTGTTTTTTTTATTTTTCCATGTGTTGTTTTTTTTTTTTAAATTTCTGTCGGTTATTTTTGATAAATTTTATTTGAAATAAATTGTTTTCTTTTCTGTGACGCTATTTTGTTACTAAATTAATAAACAATAATGTCAAACTGTCAGTTTCTGACAAACCAATCATGGCCAGCTCACAATAATTATTGGTAAATGTTAAAAATTATGGCTAAATAAAAGTTTAACGCCGCCCATGGGGCTAAATAGACAGTACCTACGTGGCATTAATATAGAACTGCGCGCGCCCCTATGAAGAATTTACTCGAAATACGATCGCCTCGCGAAATTAGGACAGTCTCGTTTAAGCTTTTAAGGGCGAAGGTGAACGTCGTGAACGTCATTTTTGTAATAACGTATTGTTAAGAATTATCTATTTTATTTTATTTGTTTTCAAACAGTTTAATACACTTTTTTTACGAACCCGGTGTTTTATTTTTAACGAATATTCTACATTTTGGTGCCGAAACCCGGGAAAGTGTTTGTTTGGAAATAAAATTAACGCAGATCGAAATATTATTTAAAATGGAATCAAAAATCGACGTGTCTTTACGTAAAAATTATCGTGGACAGTTAACAAAATTGTGTAAAGCCGCTGACGAGGCCGTAAAATCAACGGAAATTTTACCGGACGAACTCTCAGTTTTGTGTGAAAAAATTAAACTTTTAAGAGTGACTTTGAACGAACTGAATAAGAAAATTTTGCCTACTGTATCGGACGATTTATTTGAAGCGGAATGTGAAAAAGTAACGGAATATGATATTAACGCTATGGATGCTATTGCAAGTGTGCAGGCGGCTATACAACGCGGAACGACTGGAACGAATGGTGATCAGCCGCAGAACGTCGGAACGGGCTTTTTACCAGTTCTCCAAGATACTCCCCAGAATCCAGAGATAAATGTTGGTAATGTACAAACTCAATTCAGCCAGAAATCGGTAAGGTTACCAAAACTTGATTTATTAAAATTTAACGGCGACCTGGAGGCATGGCCAGCCTTCTGGGAGCAGTACAGTCAAGCCATACACAATAATCCAGAGTTAAATATGAACTGTAAATATACATATTTGAAGTCGCTTTTAACGGGTAAGGCGGCTTTAACGATTTCGGGCTTAACGTCTAGCCAAAACTCGTATAATGACGCGATAGATTTACTAACATCGGAATATGGACAAACTGAAAGAATTGTTGACTGTTACGTGCAAAAACTGTGCGGTATTCCGTCGGTAAAGTATGATAAAGACGTCAGTGGCTTACGTCGTCTATTTAACACGGCTTCCTCGATAACGAGCTCGTTGGAATCCTTAGGCATATCAGCTGATCATTATGGTTTAATGGTTAAATCCATGATTTTTAAAGTTTTACCGTATAATTTGCGAGTTCAATTTAACAAAATTAAAATACGAAGTATCGCGAACGCGAACGAAGCTGAACCGTCGAACGAATCAGGTTCAGTTATTTCAGAGCCGGACTTAGTGAATTATAGAAAACAGATCGCTGATTTATTGAACTTTATAAAAATCGAAGTCGATGCTCTAGAACAAGCTCAAAGTAACGAAAATAAAGACAATAAATTTCACGCGAGTGCGCGAGAAAATTGTGGACATTCGACGCGTAGTGAACAACGAAACCGATTTAAATCAACCACTAACGAAACGTTTACTGCTCAGGGGTTAATGAGTGTGGCTAATGACAACCAGTGTTTATTCTGCAAAAATAAAAATCATTTGACTAAAGATTGTTTAAGTACTTTTACGAGTTTGAACGATAAAAAGAAAATTTTACAGGACAGTAACAGATGTTTTCGTTGTACCGGGCTAAATCATAGATCTAAATTTTGCAAAACGAAAGACATTATATGTAAAAAGTGTAAGGGACGGCATGCTACAGTCTTGTGTGATCCTTCCTTTAAACCGCGAAAGAAAAATCAGACTGAAAGTAACCAAAACAATAGCCCTAATGAACAATCGACTGTAACCGCGTTTTCTACAGGGCGTCTCGAAAATGTGTATTTACAAACTGCATGTATGTTTGTAAGATCGAATAAAGACAATAACGAAGTATTTTTACGTGCTGTTTTTGATGCAGGAAGCCAACTAACTTATATAAAACAATGTGTTTCACGCGAACTTAATTTACCAATTATCGGAAAGCATAAAATTTCAATTTGTGTTTTCGGAAGTTCACAACGCGGAGTTGCCAAGCTGTGCAATAAAGTCGAAGTAGTTGTAAGAAGTCAGTACTCCGATAAATTAATTACAATCCATGCAATTGAAGCTCCCGAAATATGCTTCGATTCGATAAAACCCCCTTGCCTTATCGACCCAATTATTGAAGATTTCGCAAAGCAAAATCGACTAGCGGATATTCAAACCACACCATTAAATTCAACTGGAATATCTTTGTTGATCGGCAGCGAAAATTATTGGTTGTTGGTCACGGGTGAAACGCGCTCCCTAACGGATAAATTGCGGGCTATAAATACAGAAGTGGGGTGGACGATTCATGGAGCAAGAGAACTTAACGATGCGGTTCCGGATTTTTCTGTAAATTTTAACGCTGTGGCTATTTTACATTTGCAAATCATCGAAAGTGATAACGAAACAGAGTTCGACAAAAATAATAATTTAGATTTAAAACGATTTTGGGACTTAGAAACAATTGGCATTAACGGTTCGGAAGTTAAAATAAAAGACAATTTTACCGATAAATTTATGGAAAATAATGTGAAGTTTAAAGACAATAGATACGAAGTGACTTTACCGTGGCAATCTGATACCGTTTTGGACTCAAATTACTCGGGTGCGTTAGTTCGCGTAAAGGGCTTGGTAAATAAGTTATGTAAAAACGGAACCTTACAGGAATACGACCGAGCAATACGGGAATACGAAAAATTAGGCTGTTCCGAACTAGTGATCGAAAATGTGGTAAATCATAATAATACATATTATCTACCACACAGACCGGTTTATCGACGAGATAAAGAAACCTCTCAGATACGAGTGGTATTCGATGCGAGTGCGCATGCGCCTGGAATGCCCTCGTTAAATGATAAATTAATAAAGGGTGAAAATTTAGTTCCGGACTTATTAAAAATTTTGATAAATTTTCGAATTGGTAGTGTTGGACTTGTAGCCGATATCGAAAAAGCCTTTCTACAGATATCTCTAAATAACGAAGACCGAGATTATCACCGCTTCTTATGGTTTAAGGAACCCATTGAAAATGGAATATGCTCTGTTGAGCAGTTGCCGAGTTTTGACACTTTCAGAATGTGTAGGGTGACTTTTGGAGTTACTACTAGTCCATTTTTGTTAGCAGTTACCCTAAGGAAACATTTGTTAAACCAACCGGATAGTGAATTTGGAAAAAATTTATTAGAATCTTTCTACGTAGATGACTTTGTAAAAGCGGTACATAACGAAGAGGCTGCTTTAGAAGTTTATAAACGCTCTAAAAATGTACTATCTGAAGCAAATATGAATATGAGAAAGTGGTGTTCAAACAACATAAATTTAATGAAAACTTTTAACTATACAGAAAATGATACTAAAATTATTGAATCTAACGGACCAAAAAAGATTTTAGGAATAAACTGGTTTACGATTACCGATCAGCTAGTAATTGATGTTCCTAGAATTTTTAATGATTTTGACGTTTCCAAAGAGCCTACAAAAAGAATAATTCTTCAAACTATTGGAAGGGTATTCGATCCAATTGGAGTATTAAGTGGATGTACCATAACAATAAAATTGCTTCTACAGAAAATTTGGAAAGAAAACCTTAATTGGGATGCACCGTTGCCAAATGAATTTAAAATGGAATGGAACCAATGGATAAAAGATGTGTCCGATTTAAATGACTACGCAATACCTCGCTGTATATTACTCCGATCGAAAACAACCTGTAGAACTGCATATCTTCGCTGATGCTAGCCCTCACGCTTATGGAGCTGTAGCATATTTAAAACTTTTGGAAAAATAACGACTGCAATTTTTTAATGGCTAAAAACCGAGTCGCGCCCTTAAACCAAACGCTAACTTTACCAAAGTTAGAATTGACCGCAGCTGTATGTGCAGCAAGATTACAAAAGTATATTATAGAAAATGTCGAACTTAACTTAACCGAAATATTTATATGGTCAGACTCTAAGATAACTTTGCATTGGATTAATGGTAACAAATATAAATGGAAACCATTTATTCAAAATCGGGTACAGGAAATACGAAACATGAATAAAATCATATGGAAGTACTGCCCGGGAAAAGAAAATCCAGCCGACCTTTTGACTAGAGGGGTCCAAGCTTCAAGATGGTTAAAAGAATCAAAACGATGGCTTCACGGTCCTACATGGTTGTCGTCAAACAAAGAAGATTGGCCAAAGGATGAGCATTTTGATTTGAAGAATGAAGCGACGACAGTAATTTCTTGCCTAACAGAGATGAAAGCAGAAACCGATGCCGAAAATAACGAAGAAATACGTACAGTGAGAGAAATATTTTCCATTGACCAATTTAGTAAATATGAAAAGATTTTAAGAGTGACCGCTTTAGTATACAGATTTTTAAATAACGCAAAAATAAAAGAAAAGGAACGAAGACTTACCGGATGTATAGGGACGGAAGAAATGGAAAAGGCCGAGACATACTGGGTACGAGTAGCACAACAAGAAGAATATTCTGAAGAAATAAAAAATCTAATGAGAGAAAAGGATATCTCTAAAAAATCTGAAATTTTAAAACTAAATCCTTTTCTAGATAAAAATTACGTACTACGACTAAAAGGAAGATTACAAGAATCCTGTCTGAATCACGATGAAAAACACCCCATAATTATACCCAAAAAAGCGGAATTAGCAAAGAAATTGATTTGGAACGCCCATGAACAAATGAAACATAGTGGAATAAATTCTACGCTAGCTGAGATTAGAAAAAAGTACTGGATAATTCAGGGGAGGCAACGAATTAAGGCAGTTATAGGACGCTGTGTTATTTGCAAGAAATTGAAAGGTAAATCGGGAATGCAGCCATTTGCGCCACTACCCAGAGACAGAATAATGACAGCGCAGCCATTCAATGTGACTGGAATCGATTTTGCTGGTCCACTGTACATAAATCAGAACGGACAGAAGGTCAAGGTGTACATCATGTTATTTACTTGTGCCGTAATAAGAGCAGTACACCTAGAATTAGTGGAAAATCTTACAACAGAAAGCAGTGTACTAGGTCTCAGACGTTTTATCGCCAGACGAGGAGTGCCTAGTACGATCTATTCGGACAACGCCAAAACATTCAAACGGACAGCTCTAGAATTAGACGAATTAACGAAGATTTTACAACAGGAGGTAATTCAAGATCTTGCCAGAAAGAATAGAATCCAATGGAAATTTAGTGTAGAAAGAGGCTCATGGTGGGGAGGTTTCTGGGAGCGATTAGTCCGTAGCGTGAAAGGTGCTCTTAAGTCAACGTTATTAAAGAAAATGGTCGGACCTGAAGAGTTACGAACAGTACTAGCAGAGGTAGAAGCCACTGTTAACTCGAGACCGCTAACCTACATAGATGATGATCCAGAAAACCTTTTCATATTGACCCCTGGAAAGTTTTTAATTGGAGAAGTCGATTTAGGAATCAGCCCAAGCTTAAAATCAAACGAAGTAAAAAGAAATGACATTTTAAAGATATGGAAAGCTAGAGAACAAACAATGAGTCAGTTTTGGAAGAAGTGGCAAACTGATTACTTACAGCAGTTGCGTTCTGCTCATTACATCGATAACATAAAACCCAACGAAATTAAAGAAGGAGATGTAGTGCTTCTACAAGACCAGGATAGACCGCGTTTAACATGGAAACTTGTACGAGTTACTCAGACATTCCCAGGACGAGATGGAAAAGTAAGAGCGTGCGAAATAAAGACGAGTACCGGTGACAAACTTAAACGTCCAGTGCAGTGTTTGTATCCGTTAGAAATTCGTTAATTTTCGGGCCGGGGAGGATGTTAAAAATTATGGCTAAATAAAAGTTTAACGCCGCCCATGGGGCTAAATAGACAGTACCTACGTGGCATTAATATAGAACTGCGCGCGCCCCTATGAAGAATTTACTCGAAATACGATCGCCTCGCGAAATTAGGACAGTCTCGTTTAAGCTTTTAAGGGCGAAGGTGAACGTCGTGAACGTCATTTTTGTAATAACGTATTGTTAAGAATTATCTATTTTATTTTATTTGTTTTCAAACAGTTTAATACACTTTTTTTACGAACCCGGTGTTTTATTTTTAACGAATATTCTACAGTAAACGTTAAAATATCTACCAAATTAATACTTTGATGAAAAAATAAAAATATCTAGGAAATTGATAACTTTAGGTATAGGATTTATGATTAAGGAATTCGAAGATGCTTTTTAAAAAATTTATTTATTTACTATTTGACAATATGTTATACTTTTAACATTACTTTTCAAAATTTTATATTAAATATCAAATTCAAAACTGAAAGATTACATATTAAAGGCTCAAAATCAAAAGATCTAAAGATGAATGATGAATGAATTTTACAACGCAAAATCTGATTATTTATAATATTCCTAATCTTGTTTACTACATTAAAATTAGTAAAAACAATGAAAAAACAATAAGAAATCTTGTAAACAAAATCATTAAGTTTAGACTAAAAAAGGTTTTTTAAATTAAACAAAACAAACAAAAACGTTATTGCGTTTTAACTTAAACATTTCTTATTCTTCTAAGACTGTAACTTAGGGAGTACTTAATAAAATTTGAAGAATGATATTAGTACTTTTCGATTGTGATATAAAATACAGGGTGTTCTATTTAAAAATACCAAGAAAATAATGTACTTGCATTTTGACTTACCCTGTATTTGATTTAACGAATATTATGAAAACGAATATGTTTTATAATTTTTAACAATCATTAAAAAACTAGGGTTGCAATAGATCAATACTCCTTTTTAATTATACAGGGAGTTAAACTTGATACGATTTTCAGGTAATATTGGTTATAACTTTTTAAATACACGGTATAACATAATAAAACTTTTTGTATTTTTTTTTAATTTTTTTTTGTATTTTTTACTACAACAGATCTACTGATCTTCCTCACACTAATCAATCATCCTGTATAATATAAGGGTAAATTATTACCTATCAAATATTAATTACAGTTTTCTATAATAATTAACTATGAATAATTTACTGGACGGTGTCACAAATTGGTATGTTTTTCAGGGTAAAAGGGATAAGAAAGTAGGTTAAATATGTGAACTCTCCGATTTTTATGAAAAAATCGATTAAGGGTTTATGACACTCTGATGATTCCAAAAATATTTTTTCCCGGGGTACACCCAGAAATAACAAAAATTGCTAAAACTTTGGACTCGAAATGATCATATAACCTACACCGAAAAAAAATTCATATTGCGGCAGTAAGAAAAATTATATTGTATATATTCAGAACAATAAACAACTAAAAGGTTGTATTAACTTTCACTATTTATTCTATAAATTGCAATTACAGCTGTTTCGCTATAACTAGCATCGTCAGATTGACATATTGAAATTACATGTTTGTTTGTAACTAGGTACTTGATGTTGCTAAGTAGTTAAGGCTAGACCAAGTAAGGAAGTAATAAGACATAACAATAATAAAGCCTAGATGTTATTAGCCCTAAGGGATTATCCTGGATGTATTTCCCTCTAAGATCAGTATAACTGTGCAATGATATAGAAAAACCAGGAAAAAACTATATCCTGCTGATCTTTACAATAACTTAATATATTTGTGTTATAATTACGTCTTATCTATGTATAAAATGAAGACTCAATCAAAGTAAACAGTTTAATAGTGGTGAACTTCCAAGATTTATTTGTTCATTAACTACTTTATATTATTGATCTGCTAGATGTCTTTTGATTTCAAGTTCTTCGAGGAAATCTAAATTTTGTTTTTTATCACAGGTGTGTAATATTTGAATGTCATTAGTGTGTATGAGTGAGTGTGGATGTTCAAGAACGTGTTTGGCATAGTTTGACTTATCTGGTTGTTGTAATCTATATGCTCCTAAGTGTTCATTGAATCTTACTTCAAAATTTCTTTGTGTTTGACCTATACATACAACATTACATTTTGGACAATTAATTTTGTAAACACCAGATGATTTTAATTTGGGTAATTTTGTTTTTACATTTAACAATTTTGTACCAACATGTAAAAACAAAATTACCTAAATTAAAAAATCTGGTGTTTACAAAATTAATTGTCCAAAATGTAATGCTGTATATATAGGTCAAACACAAAGAAATTTTGAAATAAGATTCAATGAACATTTAAGAGCATATAGATTACAACAACCAGATAAGTCAAACTATGCCAAACACGTTCTTGAACATCCACACTCACTCATACACACTAATGACATTCAAATATTACACACCTGTGATAAAAAACAAAATTTAGATTTCCTCGAAGAACTTGAAATCAAAAGACATCTAGCAGATCAATAATATAAAGTAGTTAATGAACAAATAAATCTTGGAAGTTCACCACTATTAAACTGTTTACTTTGATTGAGTCTTCATTTTATACATAGATAAGACGTAATTATAACACAAATATATTAAGTTATTGTAAAGATCAGCAGGATATAGTTTTTTC
>CM068987.1:29143422-29193422 GCA_035357415.1 Ophraella communa | reverse complement strand
GTCTACTAGGGTGTTTTATTTGAAACTACTATCTGTTGGAACTGAAATATTGTTTAGAAGTTACAAAGAAAATTCCATTAATTTTAATTCTTTGTACTCTGTATGAAATAAAAGTATGAAATTTTTTTAGGAAAATTAAATTTCCTACAGAATTTTTCCATCTAAATAGCATGAATTTTTATACATATAGTAAAAGCCAAATAAAGTTGCGAGCACGTCACCAAGTTCGTAATTCTATTGTATGTGTTGCTACATAATGAGCACAAAAATTTACGTGTACAGCATTATTCTTATTATTCCATAAGTTGTTTCCACACTGTAGGTATTTATCATATTATTCGAAATTTTACCAAAAAAAATTCTCTTTTATTACATAATAGTTAAGTAAAAATAAAAAAATACATTTTTTAACTTTAAAAATTATTGTATCAACTCTTTTACATTACATAATACAAGTTCTTTAATTCATGAATGGCTTGTAAAAATTTTTAGTCCGTCCAAAATGTAAAACACGCCCATATATAAAAGTTTCGGTGTTCATAAATTTCAGTGTGGATGGCGCCACTTTATGGATCGAAAAATACAGCTTGCAGAGGTTCAGCTGAGACCTGATTACAACCTTATTTCTTAACTTTTTTGAAAACAGAAAAACTTGAAAAATAGTTAAAGGACAATACCAGAGATGTATAAAATTAGATTTTTCAAATTTTTTTTCAAATTTTTTTCTGATAACAAAATACCTAATTTTTAACATTTTTTTCCCTTTAATAATAGCAATGTTAAAATAACCCGATCAATTAAAAATCTTTTGTGTTAAAATATTCATGAAGGGACCACCAATAAATGAATATTAATTACTGCCAGAAATATTGTCATGTTGCCGCGTCGTTTATTGAGTTTTCAATCAGTGTTCTATGACTTTTGTATTCGTAGTGTTATCGATTTTTGAGGTTATCTTGTGAAAAACATTTATAATACAAACTGTTTTTTAATTTTCATACTTCATGTACAATCTGACAACGCTGCAAATGTTCACAATGATGACGTGAACGCAACTTTATTTGGCTTTTACTATAAATGTTTGTCTGTAAATAATTTGAAACAATTAAATATCAATGTTTTTGGTTAACTATAAAAGGACACATTTTTTGGCATTTATAGGGCAGTTCCGAATTTTCAATAACATTAGGATTTATAATAGACTGAAACTTGCAACTATTTTTAATTAATTATTTAAAATACATAACTTTGACCTCCCTATAAAATGAAAAAAACCCAATAACATTTTCTGAGAAATAATATCAGAAGCGTATCCATCGATGGAGTATCCTATAGGTGAATAATGTTATTTTTGATAGTGATTATAATTCTTGAATAGTTGACATTAGGTCTGTTCAAGCAGAAGTCAAATTTGGTAGCAAAATATTTGAAACGTGTGCTTGGAACTAATATTCAATACATTTTTGCGGTTTAAAACCACCTTTAACTGCTGCTCGAACATTATTGTCAAACATTTGTTAAAAAATGACAATTTGTAATTATTTATAAAAGTTGACAGTTACTTGGTACATCGCAAATTTCATTCACTAAATTAATACATTATTTTCGAACTTGTGTAACAACTAATACGGTTTGCATAATACTGGCTATAAAATGAAAGACTGGTTTTAAAACACTTGAATTTTATTTATGGGGTATTAAACATTTTTCACGTATAGGATATACCCATCTGTGGACACGCTGTATATTTATTTAATTTACTAATATTAATCTAGATCATGAATAATAATTATAATTAGAATATTAAGTATAAAACTTTATTTTGCAAATAAGCAGTTATTGAAAATAATCTTATGATATGTCTATGTAACCTAGTCTATCCAAACCTTTTTCTAATGTTCTGGGTAGCCTAATAGAGGACTTCTGTTAAGAAATCAGTGTTGCCATTTCCAAAGAAATCCCTAAAAAATCACTAAAAACATACTGACGCTTTTTATTGCTAACAGTCATTATGTTAGGATAAAAAAACCTCAATAATTCCTTTTCATTTGATATCAAACTGCATAATAGTCTAATTTTTCAGATATTGCAAAAACAAATTTCTAGAGAATTTCATTTTTTCCCCAGGGGTATTTTAAACGCCATCAACTTGATCAACCATAACCTATATTCTATATAAAGTCCGAACCAACTAAAACTAACCTATGTATATTTTTGTTGGCTGAACTGGAAATAGTGTTTTCGGTATTCTGTTCTGCTCCATGATTAATATTGTCCATTGAATTTTCACCTCTTAAACTTATAAATTGTATAGTATTCATCACTGTATTTTCCTCTAATGAAATGTAAACTACACACATGAATATTTCTATTTATTTTAGATGGTATCAAATTTTAATTCCCACAAACTGCTATCAGACACTTAGCTAAATCTCTTTTAGGTTTAGGAAAATTGTAAAACTTTACTCTTTTATTTTTAATGGCTCTTAAGTCACTTTTACAATTTTTATAATAACACCGATAAACCATCACTGTACTGAACATACAAAAAAAATATTGGATAAAAATGAAAATATCGATATCTTTTTGACAAATCAATGCATTTTTTGATATCACAGAGTACCCTTGCTTGAGATTTGAATTTGGCGCTAAAGGTGACAGAAAAGTCCCCAAAAAAATGAATGACCCTATAAATTTGTTTTTATGCAACATCTTTCAATTCGAACTGTTATGCACTATTTTGTTTATTGCATTTCGAAGCGTAAAGCACCTTTGAATAATTGGAAATTATGAAAAATAGCGTCAGTAATTTTTTAGAGATTTATTCGAAATTGGTAACACTGATTTCTTAGCAAAAGTCCTCTATTGTTATAAAAGATCCACAAATTCTATGACCAGAGGTAAATTTATGAAATTTTAAGAATTAATTAGAATGGTTTGTAAATTGTGAACGGGAGTGCGACAAAACATTTTCTTTAAATTTTTTTTTAGCAGCTGATATCAACAAATTGAAACGCACGTGTGTCGTTAAGTCATATCGACCTATTGACTCACTGTCCAGACTATCTGGATGTTTTGAAAACAGCACGTTTTTTTTTCGTTAAATAAATTTTCTATAAACATGATCTATATTCGCCTTTGTTACAGGCACGTCGTTTTCGATAAGCTTGTCACGACTTTTTGTTTTATACAGAACAAAAAAAAATCTGCGTAAATAAATTAGTAATACATCAAGAATTTCTAGTAGAATTATATACTTTATGGCTCATTGTTACGATTGCATACCAACCATTGCGCAGTAGTTTACTGGATTTTAACCATAACAAAATTTTATGCGGCAGTTTATTCAAAAACTATGTCAATACAATCTTTGTATGTGGATTCGAACAATAATAATGCTTCAGGTCCACACAGATATATATGTATCAAATGTTGTTCCTTTGTGGAATGTTTCATTTTCTTGTTTATGATGTGTAGGTTGGACCAATGTTGGTAAATTAGTAGATGTGCTGTATGTCTCATCATTTTTATATCTCCATTCTTCTTATTTCTTTTTCTTTGTTGTTTTCTTCTTCTATTCTTTCTTTATTTCAAGTGAGGAGGAGTTGTATGGATTTACAGTGTTTAATGTAATCGCGGAAGACGTGTGGCTGTGATTTAACACTTCAACAAAAGTTTCGCCCCTTTGGATCATTCTTGCAATCTTGTTTTTGTCTTCAATCGATTCTTCTATATACTTTTCTGCAACTGAAGAACTCTCCCATCCACCGTGCTGTTTTAGAACTTTAAGGTCAGCTCCAGCATTGGCCAACAACGTTGAGGATGTCCTCCTTAAGCAATGAAGCATCTGCATACGTTTCTGGTTGGTCTAGTTTTAAGAACTCAGCTATTTTCTTGGGTGCTCCGCCAACAGTATGTATACCAGCTCTTTGAGACAGACATTTTCCTTGTCTATAACCCACCAAAAGAGATTTTAGGGAGACGTGTTGCCGTAAATTCATGTATTTTCTAAACACATCCAAATAGTGAACCTCATCACTGTTAACCACAGTGAAAGCTCGTCGAATATGCGTTTTTGTCTGGTTGATCTTAACTACTAGCTAAGTACCCGTATCCTCCACATCACTTAACTTCTAAATTACAGATCTCTTCCCTTTGGCAACCTCCAGCAACTCCAAGTAATGCTATCACTTTGAGTAATAGATATTCTTTATCTGGAGCGTCCCTCATGAAGCTTTCATTTTTTTCCTTTGTCAGCACCTTCGACTGGTTTGGCTGATGGTCTACATTTTGTTTTTTCAAAAAAGCTATCAACTTTGGGAAACTTGATATGTTGACATTCTCATTAACCATAATCATTGACTTTACCATCGAGTATTTGGACCATAATGAAGAAGGGTTGAATGTTTTGGAGTGAAAATTGAAAAGAATATTCTTTAAAAAAACTGTTCTTACCACATTCAAAAAGTAAACCAACATCACATTTTCATCAGCACTACTTTTCAAATTGTGTTGTTCACGCCAGTTGTAAAACAGCGCATATTCTTTTTCATATCTTTTCGCAGACTTAACTGGAATGATTTGCCCTATCGCTTCCGCAGTTTTCTCAGCAATTTCATCTAATTTCAGATCCATTTTCTCCGCAGATATTTCGTAAGTGCAGAAAAATTCAATATATCTGCCTTTATTTACATTGTTACTTGGTGACCGCTGTCCATTTTTTATTTATAAAGCAAATCAATAAGGTTAAGAATAAATCAAGTAACATACTTTTTTCACAACAGTCTACATGACTTCCTAATAAAATGATCAAATATGTCATTTCAGTTTCATATTTTATTGCGTTTAAAACCAAAGGTAGTATGAAAAAAATATAGTACGATACACGTCCGTGAAGTGATTATTACGGTACTCGATTAGATATTCTAAACATCTATCTCGTACCGTAATAAGTCACTTCCCGGACTTGTAACGTAAATAACTATAGCACTACTACAAAATGAGGTGGTGCCAAGTTTGGCAAATTTTCTATAAAAACGTACAGTAAGCGAAATAATGAATTTATTTGGCTTTTCCACACTGTATTTATAAAAGTACATTTCGAGATCAACTAACACTCATTTAATACAAAACATACGCGTGGGTGTCAGCTCTTTGTCCTGTTGAAACTAGTTTTTCAATTGTTTCTTTTCACTCACCGAACTTCTAATGGGTGTACGTTAAATTTTATTAATGAGGCTAAATGAAGATAATTAGAGATGTACAACATCCATCCTTTGTCTTTATAAAATTATTTTAAGACATTTAACCGTGGAACGAAAAGGTCAAACGCACGTGGCGACATCAACGGTCCATAGAATAGACAATAAAAACATAAAAGAACCATTTAAATTTATCGTTGGCTGTATCCAGAGTCGTCGCGTGTTTTTTTTTAACCGATATTATTTTCAAAAGTGAAACAGATCATCTATTTCTCGAACGTGACTCTAGATAGATGAAGAAATGAAAGGACCAATGTCAATGTCACAATAAATATTTATTAAAATTACAGAGATTAGTGACAAGCTACTAGTTTCAAACATTGGGTAACAGGTAGAGTAAATTCCAAATTTTTTTTTTTGTTTTAATTATTATTTAATTTATAAATTACAACTTAAAAGAACAAAAAATATAGTCTAACTTCAATTGTACAAACTATCTAATAGTCTAGAAAAGTATGACGCCAAATATTAGGTTGGTACTCCTGACATGTTTTCTGTGAAATTTTATTTACAGACAATTCTCCATTAAAACATTATTTTTAAACTCCGGCATCTACAGTATATTAGAAAATTATCAAATATCGATATATGGAAAATAGGAACTGGTAAGAACAGCTATAACATTAAAATTAAATGTTGTGGAAAATAATTGAGGTTATGTGCTTTTAGGGTTTAGTTCTGAGATTAATTAATTTCATTTGTACCAAAAAATAAGAGGAAACCAAGTTATGAAGTTGTTAGCTATTGTACTTTATTTCAAGGATGAGGAAAAACTGATATCAAGTGAAATCCAGCCAAAGTTGAAAATATATTCTACTCTGAGATTAGGATTTTGAATGTAACTGTCCAAGTGGACAGCTCTTGTGTGCCGTCACATGGCAGCTTTGGCTATATTTGGATCCCATAATGTGTCTGTAACAGACACTTGGAAAGCTTACACTTGGAGTAGTAAAAAAGATCCACCTTCAACATAAGACGTCAAAAGAATGCCGTAATTGTGTCCCCAAAGGTACATAGATCAACAGAGAGATACTTGTTTGCACAATCAAAGGATTCAAAAACAAACTAAAAATATTTGCATGGCTTGTGATCATGGTGAAGGCTTCAGTTCACTAAAAGTAAAATCGTAATAAATTTAATGACATAACCTCACTTCACTCTACATATTTATTTTGGTACTACTGGTTTCTAATTTTTTAATGAATAATTCACTTCAGAATTATATCAGAACTATTTTATACTTACGCGCTTTTTAAAAAAGCTATTTTTCTTTATGTATTATTAATTTTTAACAAACAATAACAAATTCAAAAAGGGTTCAATTAATTTGGTGCTGCGAACCTCACTCCGCTCGGCACGGCAAGTTCTAATAAACCTAATGGTAGAAACCAATTGGAAAAAGAACATTGGAGTTAATGAGAAGAGATATTATAGGCAATTAATTAATTTTGTAATAAGTAATGTTTTTATTTCTTTTATACCTTAATGATGGTCTCCTTGGGCCGAAACTAGTAGCTTGTTACTAACGCCTGTATTTATAATAAATATTTATTGTGACATTGACATTGGTCTTTACTTTTTTCGAGATTATTTTATTTGGCGTCGTTTTTTCTTAATGTAAGACTACAGCCAGTAACAGTTTTGGGGTGCATGTACCATTAAAAAGTCATTTTTATAATCTTAGTTCAGTCATACTATTAATTAGAGATTTGAAAGTTATGTTTGGTGTAAAATGTTCCATTTGAATGCAAATATTTGTCAACGTTTATTATGCAACGTGGAAACCAGTTATGGAATAAAATTAATGTTGCCTTTAGTTTACAGAATTATTTTATTTTAAATTCTACACTATTTGGAATAAATAAAAAATATACAGGGGATTCACTTGAGTCCAGCAAAGCCCGCATCTTTGATTTTTAATGGAACACCCTGTATCATATTATATTTTTGAATATAGTGTATCTGTATTGTATGGAATAAATTTAATTTTAGCTTTATTATGTACTATGAAAAAAAACCTCAAACAGATCGATTTTTATTCTTAAATTAATAATTTACACGACAATATTGTCCCGTTCCAGCACCCCTTCTGAATTATAAGCACCCTCTCAAAAATTTTAAATAACAGAGGGGGTCACATGGCACTTTGTTGGATAGGGATTTTCGATGTATTATTATACAATTAAATGTTTAAAATGACCAGAGGCAATTTTGCGTGACCTTGAGAGTTATTTTGTCAATTTCTTATTTTAAATCAGCAGTAATTGGTTTATTAAAATATTCTTTAGATTTTAAGTTATTTCTACCTGTATGTGCATTTGTAGTGCAGCTCCTTCTTGTTGTTAGTAAATAGAGCGATCTATGTCATTTGGATGATTAACTTCCGGAAAAAGTCTTTGTAATGGATGCACTAAAAAGTTAATCAAAAAATTTTGATAAGCCTCACCATTAACTGTACCCTCAAAAAAATGAGGACCAATAATTTTATTGTTAATGAGAGTGTGAGTTTCCCATGTCCAGTGAGGATTTTCTCTGCTCACGTAACGTGTGTGGTTAGGTTAGTTACGTACTATACTTTACCTACGACCTATTTGTAATTGTATTAATATTATTATTATTATTATTATTATTATTATTATTATTATTATTATTATTATTATTATTATTATTATTATTATTATTAATAATACTTAAACAACAGCACCAATAGATATGTTTGATGATTTTATTGTATAACATTTAATTACTTCATAATAGTTATTATAATTATTATTGTTTATTGTAATAGTACAGCTATTAAATATTAATATATTAAATAATAGTACGTGAAGCATAAGAAACATTTGTTTCAAAAATATAATGGTTAACTTGCTGAATAATAACTTATGCGCATACTGTCAGGCGCATGCTCTAATCTACAAAAGATATTTCAAATATATCGGTTTGGAATGAACGCCATAGTGTAGTGACATACATTTTCGTTGTTTTTTAGTAATTAATTTAGTTTTGGTGATCGGTTTCTGAAGTAAAATTAAAGTTACAGAACAAGTAAAAAGTATCTTCTTACGATTGTATCTACAAGGTGAAACACCTTCGTAAGTATTTTTAAAAGTATCTCGATAATAAAAATGTTCTAAATATTTAAATAATTAACTATATTATAATAAAATACCTTAAATTAATCTGGAAAACGTTCTATTTAGAGATATAAAAGAAGTGGGTTGATGAAAGAGGACAAATATATAATTCCAAATAACTCAAAATATTAAATGCTGTCTTCTATCTAATAAATGTTATTTGCCTTTTATATATATTTTGTATAAAATGCGATTTACTTTGCAACTATGCGTTTTCTTTACCGTGCATTATAAGGCATCTTAAATTGATTGAATTAAATTTAATACGCGCACAAATATTACACTTCTGGTAACTTTAAATACCTAAATGACTAATATTTTAGATCTTTAAATATTTTTTCCTGATATTTAGCAGAACATGTATGAAGGATAATAAAAAACTCTTCGTTTTAACAAAACTTCCAATATTTATTAAAAAATTGCTTTTTTAAAGGCTCAATGACAGCTGTTTCGCTATGAAGCATCGTCAGATTGACATTTAAGTTACATTTTGTTTGTTTGTAGCTAGGTACCTGATGTTTAGGTAGTATTAAGGCTAGACCAAGTATGGAAGTAATAAGACATAACAATATTAAAGAGTTTTTTATTATTCTTAATAAGATGGACTTCCAAAAAGTAAGAGTTGGTACAATAAATTTAATTAGAACATGTATGATTATTTTTAAAGTATATTTTAATAGATCAATTTATTGTCAAGAATTGAATAATGTTGGTCATTTTAATAATAGTAAATTATCGTTACTGTTGTGATTGATGATTTTTTTTAATAAACAATAATATAATCTAAGGTTTCACAAGTTTACATTACGATTCGTATTGTTCTAAAAAGAACAAGAAAAGTTTATCAATGTTTTTATCTGCCAAAAATGAAAATAGGGATTGATATCTTTGTGCGGTTCAGTTATCATCAAATACCACGTCCTGTATAAGTTATTTTTTTTGTTATTAATCAGTTTAAGCAGCTTTTTACATAAACAATGATATTAATATCCATTGTAATTTATTGTAACGATTATGGGAGTTTTTTTACCATCGTTTTACCCCGTTTATTTTAATATTTTTTGATTTCTTATTCAAATTTCATTTACCCCAAAACATTTAATTTTGATATTTCTACTAATTTTTTAACCCCTCTTGAAAAACCTTATAAATTCTGTTCATAGTAGTATTATAACGATTCTGGAACTGTGTTAAGAACATTACCATCTTGTAAATTTCTATGTACAATTTTTCGTTGCGTCCACTGTTCTTTCTGTAGTTAACAAGCCTTTCTTTTACTTTTTGCAAGTTCAGGGTACATTTGCCTGTTTCTTCCGTAAAGTTACCAACTTCTAGGACACCCGACTCTAACCACCTACTTGTGATATTTCGATCAACATATTAACCATTTTTTGGTAAATTTATTTGTTCTTCTCATTATAATTTACTATAAAAATCGAGGAACTATCTTAAACTGTTGGTCCAGCCTCTATATTTTTTTATTTCGATTTATCTACCTGGTTTTAATGATAGAGTAATTTGTAAACCCTTTTTGAAAGTCGTGTTGGTTCCGCCTATTCTCTAATTCGTCCCATTTAATATTTTTTTTACTTTTTACAGTATTTCTTATGCCATATTTAGTATAAATATGTTGTGTAATAGTCTCATAATATGTACGAAAAAAAATTTCTCCAATTTTTCGATAATATTGGTAGTTCCGTTTCATTCAATAGAAAAAGTGAAATGGTACCACTTATATTGAAAACTACGTCTTCGAATATCCACTGCGTCATTCGGAATTACGTCAGCAGTTTACCTATCAACTGGCGCTGGAGAGAAAGATATTTAAGATTCGTTTATAGACATAGGCGGCGAACAGTGCTGGATAAAGTGAATTAAATATTAAACAAGTTAGCAGTATAATATGTAAAAATAGCGAGAAGTTTCCGATTGTCCACGAAAGCACTCGCTTATCTCGTGCGGTCATTGTCTTGGATGGGTAAATGACAACGGCGCGCGAGTTGCACATACTGTTTTGTGTTACAAATGCGGTGATTTATGTAGGTATAAACCACGGTCTGTAGGAAATATTACGGTCGCCTCACTAAGCTGGGAACATGGCGGCCAATACGTCACCGTTACATCACTAGAATGCCAGAGTCTTTATGAAAAGCACATAGAAAAGGTGTCGGTGATATGATCGTTGAATCGTGACGCTCGGGTAATCTTTCAGCGATTCAAGTGTAGGTACAAACCACGATCTGTAGAATATAGTACTAAGCTGGGAACATGGCGGCCAATAGGTCACAGCTACATCACCAGAATGCCAGAGTCTGTTGAGTTAGATAACCACAAAAAATTTAATATTAAAACAAAGATCGTAGATCCTACAACGTACTTTTTTGATAAAAAAGAGGCACTTATGGCAAAAAAAAAATAATTTATTCATTAGTTCGACTAATATATTAATTTAAAAAATCTAGGATCATTATTTAATAAAAGAAAACGTGACACCGATGCCAGCTACAAAATTGTCGAAAACAATAAGAAAAACAGTGACTTGATAGTAATCTATAATTTAGATAATACAAATTATAATTATAAACGTGTAAATATACGTGATTTATATAAACCTAATGGTTACGGTGCTTATGACCGAGCTCTCTCGAATCGGCACGATCTAGTTATAAATTTTTACTTAGGCAATGATTATTAATAAAATTTTTGTTTGCCTTTGTTGTTTTTAATTAGATCTAAAAATATATTGTCGTAATGTTGTTTTATCTAAGATCCAAAATAATAACTATAGGTACAAAAGTTTTATGATTATCATTAATACCGCCTTTATTTATGTTTTAATAGAAAATGTAACTATTTTAGTTATCATACCTGTCTATTGTCTTTATTTTATTCAACTTTTCCCGGTAATTATTGTTTAAAACTTTACTTCAATTATACTTCAGATGTTGGGAATTATAAATCAGCATACCTGTAACGTCACGACATGCCGTGTCCTGATTGGCTAAAAGTTACGATACCGGTGTGATACAAAATCATATTTATTTAAATTATCACCACAGGCTTGATTAACATTTATGGTGGAATTTTACGCACTCGAATTAGTTGTTTGCAACACAACATACATTTTTCTTATACAAGTACATTGCGTTTGACAATGACTTGTGGTGTAGGCAACCAAACATACATTCACAAACTTTAAAACCAAGTAGCCGTATTAGTACTATCTGTTAGTGTATGTCAATATTTATTTAATTGTTATACTTAATTAAAATTCTATTTGTTTTTGGAAAAGGTGGATGCACTAAATATCCATACAATTTGCCACATTATTAGAAAAGTCACTATCACCATTGCTTTGAGCTAGGTCATGGCATTTTATCCAAACATACATTGATCTTGTGGTAGTTAGTTTACATTGAAGATTTTGAGACATTATAGTACTAATAAAAACACATTATTATCGCCAAAGAATAGTTTGAGTTGTAATTTAAGAAGTTCTATTTTGTTTTATATGAAAAAGTTTGATTTTGAGGTTGTTATTTTAATTTTTTCGTAACTTATAACAATATAAAACTTATTTAAATATAGATCGTAAGAAAAAATAAAAAATATTCTGTAAAAATGTTCATTTACTTTTTTCAATATTGCAAAAATCCAGAACGTATCAAAAATTCAGATTCTTTCTACCCCAATTTTTAGGACTTAATTATATTTTATAAATTTTATTTAAACAATAAATAGTATATTGTGCAACAAGTGTGGATATGATGTCCATATCGCACAAGAATGTAAGTTGGGCACGACGCCTGAGGCAGAGTGCTCAATCATTCGCTTGCGATATGGACAATCCACACGAGTTGAACAGAATATTTTTTCTACGACTCACTAAGAAAATAATAATAAAATATTAATGATTTTATTTAAATTTGCAGTTAACAAAAATAAAACTAATTCAATTTAAATTATTGATTTTTAACAATAAAATTACAATTGTGAAAAGTACAATTTGAATATATTATGTTTTCCCTGACAACATTTTTTAATTCTTGACGTCTGCACCCACCAGATATACCAAATATTAGTACTATCTAAAATTTGAAGAAAAATTAAAAATTTGTATTTGGTACTTGGAATTTTAACTAACTTTTGTAAATAAATATACTTCATCCGGAGTTTTTAAAATAAATTCATTTATTTGTTCTAGCGTTAGTATTTTTGACTTTTTCGATTTATAATTTGAAGATTGTTATTTTAAAAAGCTTCGTAACTTAGGATAAGATGATATGTAAATGTTATTTTTTATATTTATCATTGTTTTTAGCATTGAATATGTTGTCCAAAGAGTAGAGGGTTTAATTTCTGTTGATAATTGTTTAAAATATGCTGTTAAAACGTTTTCGGATACGCTTTTTATTTTATTTTTCAAGAACCATTCCATAAACTTTTTATGACAATGTTCATATTTTTCTTTAGATTTTTGTGGTAATAACGATTCGTATGTTTCTTTTGCAACAATTTTAATAGATGGTGGAGCACTATCACTCATATTTATTAAAAAACCTATATTATTAAATACCGCAATATTTTAAAATTTTTGACAATTATTTTGACAGCAGTGACAGCTTAATTTTTAGTAAGGAATAGTTGGCGAACTATTAATAAGGCATGTTATTGGTCGAAATAAATGAGTAAATATTAAATTATTAACTCCAATTGGCTACCAATTTTAGTTAAAAACTTTTTTCCCATAGAAAATCCCATCGAAAATTGAAAAATTCATAACTTTTGAAGGGGGGGGGGTTTCCCGCAGGTGGGGGTTGGTACCATTCGACTCAGCTCGACCAGACAAGTCGATACAAATTTCAGTGAAAAACTTTTTTCCCATAGACTGTACATTGAAAAATTAAAAATTCATAACTTTTGAAGGGGGGTTTTCCGCAGTGGGGGTTGGTCCCATTCGACTCAGCTTGACCAGGCGAGTCGATTGACACTAGTTTCATCCCTCTTTGCCTCCCCCCATCTGCAAAATTGTTACCTATATTTTCTTGCTACGCCAATGGATACCACTTTCTTTTATTTCAGTTTTCTTGTTCAGTTTGTTTATACGGGATCATCCAAGAACCAACAAAACTTAATTATTCTTAGAAAACTTTCATAATTATACTTCATAATGTTCTACAGGGTGTATCGGATACTGAACTTGACACAAAAATCATCTATATTAAAAAAATGGTGTTGAAACCTTTCCCCCTAAATAAGATCACTTGGCTATTGTTAATTAACAGATGTCTTGAGGGTACTTTGTACCTTATCTTGTCAAGATTGTTTGATACACCATGTATGACGCCAGGTATTATTTCATACCGCTTTTGGTTTGTAAAAAAAGTAGGTCAATGTTTTTTCTTTGTGGAACAACTGTAAGACAAAACCAGTTAATGCATTTATATACTACGAGATAAAATATTTTGCAAGATCTTAACTGGACTTGGAGACGTCAATGAAGGCTATTATTATTTTCATTTATTAATTTAAACTTTTTTTTAAATCTTTGCAATATTACAACATGTTGCGCATCAATTTTTGTGTTAAATGTTTACTAGGTACATTAACATTCTTCGTTAATAAAATTGACGTTTATAATGTGACAAAACTACCTTCACTAATATTTCTTTGTTATAATATCCAGGTGTTTGTGTGTTGTGCGCGTAAATGTTTTTGCAATTGTTTAAACAATTATCTATCTCTCTCTCTCTGAAAAAAATTATCGTTGGACGTACACCTGGCAACATCGCTTCGGCAGCACACTTCGCTTTGTGACGTCAACGTCACATGAATTATCACAAACTGACACCGGGAAAATAATTTCAAGTATTCCATCGATATGTCAGTATTCTATTGTCTGTGCAACGTGAAGTTATCTCTCACTCGGTGTGTTTGTTAGTCTTTTGTTTTGGTTTTCACTTACACGTGCGTTGCGGATAAAATTCGATCAAAGGTTGGTTGATTAATTTTTTTAATTTCTTCTTTGTTTACTATCTTTTAATTTAATAATTAGATTTGCCGGGGGGAGGGAAGTATTTAATACATTTTTTTTAACTTTGGCCGAGAATTTGTTTATCAGTGTTTACACATTTAACACGCCTTTTCCTGTCTAGATGGTTTGGAATTTCCGTTTTTTTTTTTTTGTACTTCGTATACATACTCTGAACAAAGATATGATACGTAGAAAAAAATTATTACAGAGAATAAAATTTAATAAAAAGTGATTTTATTATAATGCTGGTGGTGGTAATCAAAGTTGAAGGACCGCGATATATGAATGTGTAATTGATCATAATGTCGAAAAATGTGTTTGAGAAAAAGGCGAATTGTTATTTTTATACAGGGTGATGTAAAAAAAATTGTACGAGAATCATATAATATATTTATTGAGATTGGGATATAGTTTTTTATTATATGTAATGAAGATATGAGAGAGGAATAATATGTTTCATGGTCGAGCTTATCATACATGGTGTGTCTGCGTTGAATTACTCGTTGCATACATACAGGGTGATGCTAAAAGTAGCTTTTTATAGCGTGGTTAAAGGAGTTATACAATAGGATGCCGGGTTTTGGTGCTACAGTATTTTTAGGTATCTTCTGTATGTTCCTTGTTTATTTGTTTGGAAAAATTATACCACAATCCTTTTTTTATGTTTTTATTTCAAGGACGATTTAGTTTTTAATGTTTTGGTCCCTATTTGACATTTCGGAAAAATTTGAAAACTAGACAATCAAAAAAGTTTTGAAGTTAAAGACAACCAAATTTTTGTTGTCAAATTTTATAGGTCCACACATGGTATACCATGTCTTTGGTAAAGGGTGGAATTAGGTATTAAGATTTATATTATAATTATTATACAGGGTGTGTTCTTACTATGAGGGTATTTAGTAGTGTAGGTAGTAAATTAAAAATGTGGGAATCTTTTTTTGAAAATAATTAGGAATTAATTTCTGTTATTGATGCATACTGTTGATATCGAGATACAGAATGTGTTGTAATTAAATTATAGGGTTTTCTAAGATTTAAGACTGTACAGCGTGTTATAAACGCAAAAATGTCGGTTTCTATCGACGAAAAATCGTAATTCCTATCAAAAAATACACCGTCTGTATCTAATCTAAATCCCACCGATCGTATATTTGTTTCCAATAACATTATCTCGTAATATTTTGCAATCGTTTTTTAAACAAAATATTTTATTTGTTTGGGCGACTTGATGGGAGCCATCGTTTGCTTACAAAGTTCGATGTATCTTTTATTTTTTATTAACCTTGACGATAAAAAAGGTCGGTTGATTTTCTTTTTTTTTGTTTGTTTCTATGCTTGTCTGTACTTGTCGAGGATGTAGGCAGGTACATTTATTGTTATTTTTCGATGATGACTTCCTAGAAATTTCGAAAATTGTCTTTTATGTTTTCGCTATAAGTTCCTATTGTTTGTGTGTGTGTGTTATTTTAATGGCTCGTACCTTCTGTGTGTAAATAATTAGTACGGTTTTTAATCTTTTAAGAGTGCGATTACCTTTTAGGTAACTGACCCCATATTTGCGCGTCGGTCGGTGGGTGTCATATTAAATTAAAAAAAAATAGGTACCAGGAGTCCGAAGTTTGTTAAAATTTTTCGTTAAATGTATTTAGGCAGTCACATCTGCTCATTGAATTGATCTAGTACTCTAATAGACGTAAACTGACGAATAATTCCCCTGAAAGTTAGGGTCTTTATTTCGTCATTCAATTGTTTTTGAGACTTCGTTAGTGTCCATTTAATCATGTCCAAAGTAATTGATGTCTTTGCTAAATCGCACAAGAGTTCTGGTCATTGTACTTTAGCATGGTTAGGTTATGTTAGATTCGATCAGCCTTATGTCTCTGATACAGCTCATTAGGGTCGCTGGCGACCTTTCAAGAAGTTAGTAGACTCAGGTCGACCAAATTTATTGATCAATTGTACATAGTATGCTTTGGATTAGCTTCATCTAGTTCAGTCTACTCTGCTTATTGTCGATTGGACTTTTGACTATAGTGATGGAGCCATATTGCTTCCATTGTTACAAATATACGCAAAAATTCAGCTGTATTGCCATTAAACAAGTTCAAATATTGCTCCGAATTATCAACTCTTACGCAGCACCCACTTTGCACAGAGCTTTGGCATGTCCAAATATTAGTGAATACGAGAGTTGTCTTTTATATATGGGGATAACTTTATTTTTTATTTTAACAAAGTGTAATTTTTATCAAAACCTTTTATTGGCTAATTTGGTTAAAACTTCATATGCTTTTAAAATTTGGCCAAGACTTACTCTACATTTTGAATAGTATAGCTAATTTTTCTTATTGTTTTACTGTCGAATTACAGTTGTTTTCATAATTATTGCGACTTTTTCATTTGGTTTTTTCACTATTAAGATGAGCCAGATTAATTTATGATACACTTTGATCTGTGTCAGTTGGTCGGGAAGAGGATTTAAATATTTTTATTTTCTTTAAATTTTCTACCTAGTTTAGAATTTTGTTTGAGAATTTTTGCTTTTATTTATTTTATTTTTATAGAACGAATATTTTTATATTTATTTTTGTTGTTGTTCTTAAATCCATTAAATTTGGTATTGTACGATAGGTTAATATTTCCTACAAATTTCAAGCATATATTTCATATTTCCTATATAATAAGCTACATTTTTTAATATTTATATTTATAATATAAAAGAATAGCTATATTTTTTTAGTCTGGCAACATAGCACCATTAGTTGGTGATATCTTTACTATTTTAACATAAGTCTGAAATGAAGTCAATTTATTTATTTAAACTATATAAATATTGAAGTTGTGGAAATTTTATGGAATCTAAAAATGATGTAATTATAAAAAATAATATATTTAGAAATTATTTGATGCTGGTAAGCGTTAGGTTATGTTTATTTAGGATTTAAATATTTTAGTTCACGAAAACAATATTATATATTTGATTGTACAGTAGGTATTTTTTCCCATCAAAAAGCAGCGGTGAATCAATACACAAAATCCGTTTTTATCTTTACATTAACAAGAGTTGCTTCAATTTAACACTATATGTCACTACAGTTCCGACAGCTGTCACATTTTTGCACGTATCTTTTGAAGGTTGGTAGTAACTGAAAATTATATGGATTTAATTCTAGTGGCGCCATCTATGTAACAGACAAAGACTTATTTACCTAATATGTTCTTGGCTTCTATATCATATAATAGGACAGTCCAGAGAAGTTTTAATAGTATCTTCACCTACCTCTATACAAAGTACACACTTCCAAGCCTCATTGTAGCGAGGAAAGTCGTTCTTTTCCTAATCAAAAGATTCATAATTCTGCAGTAGTTGTTTTTAAGTAGAGGTAGCCCTCAATAGTTGTGATAATTTTTAGTTTTTGTTTTTATCAATATTATTAATATAGAGGGCCAAGTATTTATCCTTGTGGTACATATGTAAACGTAATTAAAAAAAATTCAAATTTTGGAGAAAAAACTTGCTTTCTGTTGTGGATCTAAAGGCACACGTGTTTTTACATGAGATTGGATATATAAATATGACCACACCTTTTTATTTTAAATGGTATCGTAAATTTGTTTAGAAAAAATTTGTAAAATGTGGTAAATATTGTGAGCAAAGGTTTAATTTGTTTGCTGCGAAAATAGCAACTCGTTTTTTTTTTCTTGTGATAAGAAAAGATAAGGTTTTACAAGATGATGCCATGATTATTAAGAATCGTGTACTTTGAGATTAAGTGTGTAAACCTCGTTATTTTTACAGTTTAAATAATGGTACTTATTATTTGGTAAAATGCATCAATAAATGCAAGATATTTTTTAAAGATATTACTTAACAAATAATTCAAATAGTTCTCCTTTGATTATTTCAGTTTTTTGGTTTCTCTGTTAAAAGGCTTAACGTAATATTCGTAATTTGATCCGTAAATGACAGTGAGGGGGTATCTTTTATATTATTTATTTGCTTTTTACTTAACACTTTTTGGACTGTAATAAATTGGTAATAAACCACTTTTATTGCGATCGGTTCTTGTATTTGTATAATTTGGGTTGAGTATAATTATTTATATTCGTGTTCCCGTAGTGAGAGTTAGTCTGTATTGTTTAATAATTTTTGTGAAAAATGTTTCGTTGATAAGAAACTGCATCAGCGGCGCCCTGTATTACTGTTCCTGTTCGACGACGAGTTTTATCCCTTGATGCCGAAGAAATCGTCAGACATGTTCATCAGAAACTGGTCCAAAGGGGTTGGGCTTTTACTCCTGCTATTAGAGAAACCAGCGATTTGACAGGGATACCGGAATTATCAGTGAGAGTTCACATTTCCAGGCCAATTCATCCGAGACGAAAACGAAACGATAGTGGTGTTTCCAAAACCACTGATGACGGTGATAAAGAATTGATAAGAAGAACTATCCACTCTATGTACGAAGAAAACTTGGTTCCTACTATCAGACCATTGCAAACAAGACTAAGGAGCTCCACTGAGATAAGGATATCAATTGGAAACTTTTATCTAAACTAGGTTTCAAATACTGCAAAATTGATAAAAGGCAAGTTATTATGGAATCCCAACGGATTAGGCAATGACGTTTTAAATATTTGACTGCCATAAGTGATTACAGGTCTTTACAAAGACCAATAATCTATTTGGATGAGACCTGGTATGATACCCATGATACGCCGGCAAAAGGATGGACCGATAGAATAGTGCGATGCCAATCAAAAGCTCCATCGAACAAAGGAAAACGGATCACGATTATTCATGCTGGATGGTTGGTTTCCAAACAGTTTGGGATTTTCGGCGAAGAACATTCAAGATTCATCGTTGGATTACCACCAAGATATTACAGCCGAATTGTTCGAAGTTTGGTTCGAAAACACTTTACTGCCAAATATTCCCCCGCATAGTGTCATAGTTATGGACAATGCCAGTCACCATAGTCGCCAATTGAAGAAGGTTCCAGACTCTTCAAATACAAAAGCTGAAATTCAGAAATTTATGCTCCAAAACAACATGTACTTTGAAGGATATAAAAAAACTCAGCTTTTAGAGGTTCTAAGGACATTTAACATACAGAAGACATATGTATGTGACACAATTGCAGCATCCAAAGGACATACAGACATTCGTCTTCCTCCTTACTATTGCGTATTCAACTCGATTGAGCATATGTGGAGAAAACTAAAGAACAAAGTGCGAACCCAAAATACTATACCTACATTATGTCCTTCTGTAATTGCATTAATCCGGCAAAATATAGATGACCCAGACGCTGATTGTTGGAAAAGAACAATAAACCATGTTATAAAAGTGGAGGATTCATACAGGGCATTTCATACTAACATAGAACCCCTTATAATTAATGTAGACGACGATAGTGATAGTGAAACTGAATTGATATATTAACATATTTAAATTTTTATTAAATTTTATTGTGAATATCCTTTAATATGCGTTTTTATTAAAAAATTATTTTTGCAAATTTAATCCTGACCTGCATTCTTTACCCAAACTTGCCAATACCTGAGATAAAAATACCTAATCCCCTTTTATTGTAGGCACTATATTGTTGAACACACTTTACAGCCCAAATTTGCCTACTGTCTTCTACCCACTTTTGCGCTAATATTCGAATTGTCATCCTTATACAGATTTATAGCCGCATTTCTTGAAAATATACTTTAAATGTTTCAAAGGCCAGCCAAGGTTGATCGGAATTACTAGGTAGTAAAGAATATTATGCGTTAACCGTAATACTTGGAATCATTAGTCACCGTAGCTCGATGTTAGTGAATGAAATTTCAATGGATTTTTTACACAAAGTTATTTGTAAAATATTTCTAGTGGGTTACCGGTTATTGTGGATTTCATTCAAGATTAGGTCTCTGTGATGTAGGTATGTTGTTATTTATACCTTATTAGCGATCAGAACAGCAATTTTATACGCTAATGTTGCGTAATAGGGCGTAACAACGTTACTTGCAGTAATTAACTATTGTGTAGGTCTGCAAATGTAATTTTCTTGAGTTTTCTTCTACTAAATGCAGTTCAAGTGATAATAAAGGTGTAAAAATACAAGTAAAGAGAATATGGGAAGTCCAAGCAATAAAGAGAATGAGAAAAGGAAGACCGAGAGAGCAATATATCATATAGGCCAAGTAATTCTTTCAGGAATTGGCAAAGTTGATGGTGTGTGTTCTTTATTTTTAGTAAGACCATGGATATTGTTATGTTTTTCTTATTTAATTATACTATTTTTGTAGGCAGGATAAATTATACACACTCTGGCTAACTACTATCTACAGTTGACAGAAGCAAACATGAACCCTGGGTGGGCGTGTCCTTGTCGCTGTAGTTGTATTTTCATCTCACTTATGCAGCCACTAAAATTGATATTATCGTTAACATTGGCTCGTGATTGGCTGATTGTGATAACCTTGAAATTAGTTGGCATATTTTCCGCGGACCATGTTTGCTTCTGTCGACTGTATTTATTTACTAAAACACACACTTAAATTAATTAATTTATATTTGCACTTAATATTTACCTAATTTATACACATTTGGTATACAAATCCTAATTTATTTCTACTACTGTAATAAAACACTATTTATATAGACTTATTTTACTCTACGCTTGCTTTCGCGCTTTCTAAGACCGTTAGATTATAACTGACTCCTTTGCATAGGTATCGAGCTTTTACATACCCCTCCAATCCGCCGAGAACTTCCAGATGATTCCAGTCAACATCGTGTTCCGGAACATTCGAATAACAAATCCAATATTTGCTGTAAAAATTTATGTGTTTTATTAGTATGTCAAACAACTTGATTTATTAGTTTTGGTCTGGCTTTTGAGTTGTCAATTTATATAAAATTTTTGGTATCCATTATTTATTTCATCGAACAATTACATAATATTAATTTATATTTTATATATTTTAGGAAATAAGCCTTTTTGGTATATTTTTTATATTAAGGATCGTACTTAACAAATTTAATCGCACAATTTAAATAACCGTATTTTTATAAACAGTTTTACGCGTTAATAAAATTAAAAGTAATCGTTTAAACATTTGGACAGACAAAAACCGCAGGCCGGATATTGTGGCTAAACATTTTGGCGTCGATAAAGAGCGTGTTGTCGCTAGGTTGACACAACACAGACAATTACATTAGTTATAAGCAAGTAAAACGGGTAATAATGTACTTTATAATATAAAATATAGATATTATAGTACAGTAAATAAAGGAACAAAGCTGTAAATAATTCAGTACAGTTTCCCCTTATGTCTTCTACAGCAAGAAGACGATTTTGGAGTACTTTAAGAGCCAAATCCACCATTCTTTAACACTTGAAAGGTACAGAACCATCTTGAAGAACTAAAAAAATGTTAAATCATGAAAAAAATACATTTATAGCAGATTATGTAGACACACTTGCAAGCCAACAGCAAAAAACCGAATTTGGAGTATTTTTGAAATTAATACAACTATACTAAGTGACATAAAAATCCGAACACCCAGTTTAAATGATTTTATTTTAATAAAATTTGTGAATTTATTTATTTTACTGAAATAAACAATTGATAAAATTTTAAGCCTTATCAGTTGAAGATTCCGGTTTTTATATTGCTTTTTTTGAAATCCACTATCAATCCAAAAATGAATATTGTAGCCGTAGTAAAGATCCAAATTTTGCGGATTTTGGTTCTTGACATTCTTTACGATTGGTTACGATGCCTAGGGTACGGAGACCTGTACGATTTCGTCAACTTAGTGAGTTTGAAAGGGGTCGTATAGTGGGACTTCGGGAAGCTGGATTTGGGGTTAGGTGTTGTCGAGAAGACCGTACGTAAAGAGCAAGAGGCTCTGGACGCCCCCGTAGAACAACAGACCGTGAAGATCGCCGCCTAAGATTATTGGCCTTAGGGGCCCGTTTCTCCACTACCAGGTCTATTGCAAATGAATTGTTTGCCGAACACGGAAGACCTATTGGCATGCGAATTGTTTACCGACGAATAAGACGTTTTGGCCTGTTTTCATAGCGATCACACTGGGTCCTCCCTTTAACTCCAGAACACCGACGAAATAGTCTTGAGTGGTGTAGAAAACGGTCACTCTGGGATCTGCAATGGAACAGTATTGTCTTTAGTGACGAGTCTCAATTTTGTTTAGGCATGCACGATGGTCGAGCGAGGGTTAGAAGACGATGTGGTGAAAGGAGAAATCCACGGTTTTTTTATTGAAAGGCATGTTCATCAAACTGTTGGAGTTATGGTTTGGGTTGCTATAGCTTATGGTTCAAGATCACCTTTAATCTTCATCAGAGGTAACATGAACGCGCAGCGTTATATCCAAGAAGTTTTAGAACCCCCATCTTTTATCCTATCTTGACACCCTGGTAAATCCAACTTTCCAACAAGATAATGCCCGACCACATGTCGCAAGAGTCACAATAATGATGTCACATTGTTACCTTGGCCACGAAGATCTCCCGACTTATCCCCAATTGAGCACAAAATTTTATAAAAATAAAATCATTTAAACTGGGTGTTTATTATGTCACTTAGTATATTTTGTAGCAATTAGAATCTATCAAACCATCTGCATGAAAAATATACACTTTCGGCAGCTTCTGTCTAAACACTTTACCGCGTGGGAAAGAGCTAAATGATCCCCAAGGCTAGAAAAACGAGTTTCAATACCGCGTGGGAAAGAGCTAAATGATCCCCAAGGCTAGAAAAACGAGTTTCAAGCAAATATCTGCCTAAATAAGTCCCCGAATCCCCATATTTTGGCAGGTATTCCCGGAATACTTATTTTTGGAAGTCAAAATCGTGATATTTTTTTTCTCCTTCGAATACATAAAATTTGTGCCACGAAAAGTCAGACATGATCACATTGAGAAAATTGCTCTCGTCATATCTCTAGACTGGCTTCAAATGATAATAAAACGACTGACTCGTGAATTTCTCCAGCAACAACAACATCGTTACCTCTTTTCAATCAGACTTTCCGAATGTGACACTGTAACACTGCCTACTTCATTGACATCGAAAAAGCTTTCGACTTAGACTAACACGGTCGATTTCATCAAGGTTCTGAATAAAAGACTCACCCAGATTCGTCCTTTTACTCTCCTGCGAATCTACAAAATTTATTCCTCCAAAGATGAACTATACAGCCACTATTTGCTGCCTTATTTCTTCAAGAACATGTAGTTGAACTCTCCCATCTCCCACCTAATTTTCACCACATCCAATAATCTAAACTACCCCTGCAGTAGACCAAATCCAGTATCTTCAATATTTACTCATTTATACAATCTTGAAGTACACAGCGAATTTTTATTTTGTACTCTGCTTGCTAATTTGGTCATGAACGTATATTTGTAAGGGACATTCTTAGATATTTCTACAAATAATTTTTGTTATTTCACCCTAGTACATCAAAGCAAGCCAAAGTTTTTTTTATACCTCACATAGTTGTCCTCTTTTCAAGAATAAATGATTTAAAATTCTTAATATATTTTCGTTTGTATTGGGATAAAACAAAGAGTCCACACCTTTATTTTAGTGCCATACTTTTTTAAGTGATAAATTATCTTTTTTGGTATTGGAAAGTAAACACAATTTCATGTTATCGAACCTTTCAGTTTTAAAATTGTAATAAATACGTTATCGTCTCAAATAAAGATTAACATTTTTTATGTAATGTAGAACTTGAAACCTGTTGTTTTATTCTTAAATAGCTTGTCCTTTTACAATGATTCAAATGATTGCTTTTTAAATGTTTTTTTTTTATGAATATAGTAATATTTCGATGCTCCCCGTATTAAATCCACCTTTTGCTCGAGTATGTAAAGTATTTCCGATTCGTCCGGACTCCGCGTGCTCTTTTAAAGATGACTCATCAACAGAATTGTACCAGCGTCTGCCATCTCCGAGAAACACTACTTAATACATCTCTTAACGTGGCGCAGGTTCGGATTTACAGATTTAAATTTCTTCTTTTTTATGTTTCTTGTACAAATGGGTGTATAGTTGACAACAGTGGTCGGTAAAACAGGAAACTTATTGCTCTAAGAAGGTAAAAAAATATGACGAACAATTTTTAGTATTTTTTTAAATGAACTAAATACCTTTCTGATTAAATTACCCAGTTGCGTGGCTATAATTCGTTTGTTATAATTCATGTTTACAATAGACTTCATTCCAGTATTCCCGATAGATTTTAAATAAAAAAAAAATATCGACCATGTTTAATTTTTTATATTATTATAGTCTAGTCTAGTTATTCTAGGCTTTTAACACCTTGAAATATCAAATTACATTGTCCAGCATGGTTTATTACATTATCAAACATTCTGCAGACGTTTACGAGTTAATAACGATACTACAGTGTTGCCGATTCGTGAAAACATTTACTAGTTTACAAGAATTAATAAAATTAATAGCGAAAGTGTTGTAGTTAATTATATAATTATTTATATGTTTATTTAAGTTTTTAATAATTGTAATTTGAAACTAACCTTTGCTATACGTCAACGTCAACAATTGACGTGTAACCAGTGCTATACAGCACGAGTTACGCACTATATCTTACCTACAAATATGTAAATAGAAAATTTTGTATAAAATAGCTACGTTTATTGACAGTTGCTAAATGGTTGCTACGGAAGCCGTGCGATTTACTTTACTGCTGTGCGTTTTTTTTTGCTGTATTGGATTTAAATCGGGGCTTCGAGCTGTCCAATTTAATATGGGGACACCAACTTCGGTAAGGTACTGGTGAACAATTAAAGCTGTGTTTGGACGTGCGTTATCTTGCATAAGAATGTCCGTAATGTATCTTGCAGCAGTCAAATTTCTTTCAATTATTGGCACTAACTCTGTTAGAGCGACTAGAGAATCCACTATGAAAAGGTTCTGTTTCTCTGATGTTATAGTGAAAATATAGTTCACCATCACGCCTATAAAGCGTTGGACCAATCGTTCATATCCCAATTGACATGGTTTCTGGCAAATTCCAAACGTGCAACACGATGCTCTTTAGTAAGAGGCGTACACAAGTCGGACACCCTAGGTCTAATTCCTTCTCTAAAACGATTCTAAGAGCGGTTAATCTTAAAAATCGTTTGTCTGCTGCTGCTGTTGTTATCCTTGGACGTCCTTGTCCTGGTCTTCTGTCGTATAATCCTGTTTTGCTACGTAATTACTAGTTTTTAGTTCAAAAAAACATTAATACGTGATAATACTTACCCTTTTTTTAATTCAACTACTTAAAATTACTCTGCAGGTTGTCCAATACTTAATGATATTAATAAAATTGTTCAAAAAAAATAATATTTTTAATTTTGTGCGGAGTATATACGAGGTCTGGCTATTAAATAACGAGACTGCACGCGCAGTCCCACCCTACCCCTAGAGGGGTAGGGTGGGAAACCAATGCAGCGTTAGATAGCTGGAAGTCCAGCATTGCTTTGACTAATGAAAAAAACGAATGGAACGGTGTGTGGCGACGGAAGGGGAGTATATTGAAGGGGAGCATTCGATTGTAGAATAATTTTTAAAATAAAATTCTTTTTCATAAGCAGTTTCGTTATTTAATAGCCAGACCTCGTATAAGTTTTTGTTGAACCACCTTTGTATGTGTTCGTTAAATAAACTCTTATAGTAAGATTAATCGCTTTCGGAAGTACTCTTAACAATTTATAATAAATAATTAAAAAAAGTCTAACCGCAATTTCGAGTGTGTATATATCTGATGTACACAAAAAAAACATCGTCTCTTAAATACTCCCGTCTAAATGTCGCTAAAGCGAATCCGGCAAGGAATAAAGTGAGGTTAGAACGTATCTTTGGTAGTTTGTTTTTTAAAATTTGTGCGTGTACAAGTCTCGCTAAAAATAAATTGGCGAATCGCGCTACATCTACATCTAAATAAAGCACGGTGGGCGACAAATGAAAATTTCCACTTGGGCATTTTCATTTTTCGACAAGCCGAGCCTCGGTAAAGTCGTGCTCGACTTGTAAAACGTTTTTTTTTTGTATTATTTTTTGTTTATTATTCGAACGAACGAATTTAACTATCGATCGATAGTATCGATTATTTTTTGAAACGAGTCTACACGCGTACTTTTTTTTTAATTTATTCTTACGATAATGGAGTTTTTGGATCAGAAGGAAATCGCGCATTTCCTGGCGCAGGAGTTGTTGTATCAGCAGGTAAAATGTTTGCTTTTCTGTGTTACTAAATAAATCTAAACTCTTTTGGTGTTATTTTTGTTCTGATTGTCTAATTAACCATTTCGTTTGGGGTATTATACAGAGGTGGTCATTAATAGTGAGTTAAACTATAGTTAAAAGGACGAAATTAAAAATTGTGGACTATTTCATACATTTTTTACGTACAAATATTTTTTGTTTTATTTTTTTTTTGTAACTGGTAGAGATATGAAAAGATAATTTAATTTTGTAGTTTGTAAGGTTGGTACCTTTTTTTATATAGTAGTGGATTGTAACAAAATAAAAAGAACACAAATGACAAATCGCAAGTCTGGTTACGGACGACGACGCTGAATCCTAAGTGCAATCGTACTTTAAAATTAGAAACGTTAGTGGTAACATTATTCACAGTTATAAATAGATCATTAATATGTAGGAAATAAAATTTCGCGAAATGTTGTTGTTGTTTTTTTAGTTTATTTCTATTTGGGACGCAAATAATATTATTATGCATCGTGTGACAAGAAACGAGACATTTATCTCGGTGAATTTAAGCAGAATACAATGCGGTCCATATTTTGTACTATGTGAAAAAAAAACCTCGAACAGGTGGATTTTTATTCAATTGATTATTTTATTTTAGTTTAAATAATTCCCAACTGTATCTGCAGTTGCAATGGAGCTGCGTCTTGTTTTGTTGGTAATAAACAAATCTACTATTTATTACTAAAAATTTAACAAACTTCCTTTTGAGTTCTTGTTTTATTACCACAATCAATGATAATAAAAATATCAATTCTTCGAGTCCCGGACAAAGATTGGATTGTGTTGAATCGTACAAATTATGAAATAAGTTCTATTCCTTATTCTTTTATTTTACTCTGTCGATTTTCCTTAGATTTCGCACTTTCTAGCTGCCTCCAGTATTTATTCTGACTGTCTTTCTGAATTTACTTATTTTCTTCCTTCTCGCTTGTTTGCAGCACTAGTTCAATTTCTCTACTAAGCAGGACCATTGTAGGTGTCCAGAAGATCCATCAACAGCTAATCGAATACCATCAGGAAAAATGGTAGATGTCAATCCCAATCTTTGCTGTGGTTTTGGGTTTTCTAATGTCCAATCTTTGGCAAGCTTCTTTCAAAATGTCTTCCTTGATCGGAATGTAGCACTAGAAGTGACTTCACTCATCAGGACATCGACTAAAGTGAAAGCTTATTGATTAGGTATAACCTAGACTTCAAAAATATTCCATGACCACTTAGATGTATTTCTTTTCAATATTGCATCTTTCAGAAGAGCTTCCAAAAAATATATTCTCGATTTATCAACTAAAACTTTGTCTGTCAAGGATTATTCTTGGGATATGTTCATACCATTTGAATTGTCCTCTGTCTATTGTTGATTGACCAACTTCTGATTCCTAAATGTTTGAACCAGCTCTATTTTCCCAAAATATGTCCAATAGGAATTCCATGATTACCAATAAAAATTGTAGCTATCTTTCATGTTTCAACAATTAACTAATTTCAAGTTATAGTATAACTAAAATAAGTTATACTTCTTAGTAATTATTTCTTTTTCGTTACCTTTTCCGGACTAATGTTCCTATTGTTCATAAATTCTAAAATATCTGCATTCTTTGAAATAGAATTTGGAATTTTATTTAATATCGGCGAATGATAGGAAGAGTTGTCCATAACGACTACTGAATTTGTCAACATTTGCAAACTTTGTTTTTCCGCACCTGCGAATGATCTATAACGTAACCGCGTTTAATAACCCGAGAAATAGTGTAAATAGAAATTTAAGTTAACGTATTAATTCGCTTTATTATAACCGCATCTGATTTTTTATTATCTTCATTTTTCCAACACCGATCCATATTTAAAATAACCCTCTGACACTGAATGTGTAAATCTTTATTGCAAAATTCGCTACTAACCTCACCTGTTGGCGATATCATATCTTCTGAATTTTAATTTTGATCTGGATTTCCATTTTCTGATTCAAAAGGTCTCGAAAACGCTGCCATAATATGTGTAACTAATTTCAGTTTATCAATTAATGTGGGCAAAAATTACAATACGTAAACCAATTATTAAAAATGAATTACCGAAACAAAGATATATCTAAAGTTAAGATAAAAATCTGGACTCTCCGCATCGGCACTAGACACCGACTTTATGAGTTATATAAAAACTGCCGCAAAAAATAACCCCCAGACCCCTGCACGCAACAGAATACAGCGGACCATTAAAAGCCGTCAACAAGTCGCCTGCTTGGGTTCCGACGATACAGATAAGGTTTTTCTTGTGGTCTGTGGTCCATAGTTGCAAAGCTTTGTATGATGAAATCATCTAGATTATATCGAAAGTCACAGCTGATTTGAATGATCAAGGTTACCAGCAATCGTAATGCATAAGTTGATTGGATGTGGAGGGATATAGTCAGTCCACATCCAATCAAAATGAAACATGGAAGAAATTAACCTTCAATTAATTGTTCCTAAAAGTTTTTACAGTTTTTTTTTGTTCTTTTCAGTTTATATCTCTGGAAGGATTAAATTCAGGAGTTCCAACGAGAACTACGCCTACATTAACTCCTACCACATTACGAAACATTGAACAAACTTTTATCGAACTTCAATCGAAGCCGGAGAGCCACGAGAATGAAGCTGGATTCGTACCACCTTTAGTGCATTCTATTGGTAAGTAAAACTGTTAATTTAACATCAAAAAATTTTCCTTAGATCAATTAAAAATAGTGAAACTTGGCAACGATGTTAAAAATCAAACGGTCTACTACTTTTAATAAATAATACGAGTGCACCGATAACAGATTTATTTCATATATAAAAATGTTACAATGAAAAGTTTTTAATTGTTTTCATTTATTGAGTTTCCTCAATGAAATAAATTCTACTGTATATTTTTTTTCTTCGACTGTTTCGTAATTATTTGACGACGCGTTAGGAAACTAGAATTTAAAATAAACTATGGGAAAATACCGTAGTGGATAAAGTTTTGAAACAAAGACATTGTTATTCCTCGAGACAAGGATCAAGGCTGAGCGTATCGTTAAACTTGATTGAACATTGGCCTAATAAGGAGGTACTTTTTTTTTAATTTGCAATCTACAATTTTTCTCACCGTCATACCTGTCATTGATATTTTAGAAAATTGAAAAACCCAAGGAGAGTTATCAAAAACAGTTTTCTGTATGTATCGTTTTCATTCAACCTGTGTAATTAAAAAAAAAATTATTCAGGATGTTCCTTTTTCCATTTTTCCGAAAAAATCTTGGATTTAATTAAATTACACTGAAAAAACTGGTAAAGTTAACATGAATGTTTATTTATTATTCTAAATCATCCTGTATACATTTGAAATAACATAACTGGATGTTCATTAGATATGATTCTACGTTTTCAGGAAAAATCTTGCTATATGAAAGGCGAATTTAAATAAATTCTAAGAAACTGTAAAAACGTGTGATGGAGGTTTGTTTATTACTCTAAATTACCTTGTAAATATTTGAAATATAATCTGTATTATTCAGAATGTTTAGAAGCAAAAACGTATTGTACAAGTTGATTACACTGAAAAAACATTTATGTTATTCAGGATGTATCTTTAATATGATTGAACATTTTCCTACAGAGAAATTTTTAAAAAGTTACAATAAATAGAGTAAAACCTTGATAGGAGAGTTTAGTTACTATATCACCCTGTATTATTTTCAAAATTTTTTTTATCCAGGTTGTTCCTTAGATATGATTCAACGTTTTCAGAACAAAATGTGGTATAAAGGGCGATTTTTCATAAATTCCACTAAAAAAATAGTAATTTTAATATGAAAGTTCATTTATAATTGTAAATATTTTTTTATAATTTATACCATTAAGGATGTTCCTTTGACACGGTTCTACGTTTTGAAAAAAATTCGTAATATACAGGGTGATTTTTTATAAATTACACTAAAAAAACAGTAAAACCTTATTAAGAAAGTCAATTTATCATTCTATGTCCTGTAAAATTTTCAAACAGAAATTCTATACTATTCAAGGTATGATTCTATGTGTTGAGAAAAATTTGTAATCAGTAATTTCATAAATTACACCAAAAAAACAGATTAACCTTAATATAGAACATTAGTATTTATATTACCCTGTATAATTTTAAAAAATAATTTATACCACTTTTGAAGTTTCTTGGATACAATTATATAGGTTTATATAAGAAAAATCGTCTGGCATAAATTGACTTACACTGGAAAAAACGGTAAAAATGTAATGGGAACTGGATTTACTATCCCAATTCTGCTTTTTTAATTAATAAAAAAACAATATTTATTATCCAGAATGTTTCTTAGATGCAATTATACATTTTTATAAAAATATTATTCTACAGTAAAACCTTAACGTTCTTAAGGCATAAAGATAAATCAAAGTTTACAGGGATTTTTAATAAATTACACTGAAAAAACAGTAAAACTTAAACAGGAAAGTATATGTATCCTAAATTAAATAATTAAAAAAAATTATCTAGAATCTTGCTCAGATGTAAAAGTATCTCCTACCAAAACTGAACACCCAACACAATCTAGCGCAACTTGCAGTAAAAACAAAAAGTTTTTACCCCACAGCCCAACTAACCAATCTGACCATTTATTTCATGCGGTTATTTATTTTTAGGGCACAATCAGTACGTCTCAGCTTCAGACGCAGATAGTTTTTCATCGAAATCGCAACCCACTTGGCATAGCAATCTTTCTCAGTCGAGCTCGGATTGCGATACGCGTCTAACGCCACCACTTTGTCAGAAAAATTCAACAGGCAGTAACGGACAATCGCGTCGAAATATGGGCGGCAGAAAACCAACGAAAGATCTCAATTGTAGTCCGGAAGAAGAGGAGAGAAGGAGAATTCGCAGGGAGAGGAACAAAGCAGCTGCGGCGAGATGTCGAAAAAGAAGAGTCGATCACACGAATTCCCTAATATCGGTAAGCAAATAGATAATAAAATATTTCCATAACTTAATCTTGTAAAACTACAATTTTATTTGCGATATTGACAAACTAGTAGTAAAGAAAGATTCTGTAAACTCGCCGGTGATCGGTGGGTGTACTTCAAGGCTCAGTCTTGGTTAGGTTTCTGTGTGTCCACGGATGGGGTTGCCTATAGGAGAAAAATTTTGATTATTCATTTTACGGCAAAAAGTCATTCTTTATAAAAAATTCTTCTTCTTTTAAAAATGAGAATAACGCTGAAAAATCTTAGATTGGATCTACAGGGTGTTGCCAAATTAAGAAAACATGAAAATACCTCAAGAGAGAAGTACCGTTATTTTTTATTTTACACAAAATTTATATGTTGTTTATAATCTAAAATGAAACCTGAATACAAATTTTCAAATTCCAATTTTGTGTGTTCACAGCTGGAGAAAATGTTTATTAATTTTACGACCAAAAGTAATTTTTTTCTGTTTCTTAATTTACTAACGCCCTTCACATCTTATCTAATGTTTGGTGTAAAATGAATAATAAAAATTTTTCTCCTATAGGCAACCCCATCCGTGGGCACACTGTATATATGTAATTCTTGAAGCCACATTTGGCCCATTGTGAGTCCTTCTTAAATTAAGCATACCTAGTAACTGGTTAACCAACCTCTCTCATTATAGTGCCGGACATTCACAAAGGACGTGTTCAACTGTTTTTCATCTTCTTGTTCACATCTGCACAGATGTCTGTGTACTTGACAATGTCCAGCAAGGATGTCTGTGGCTAGACGGAGGTCTTTTCTGGTTATGACCATGTATATTTCAAAAGTTCCTTAAATAGCCTTATTTTTTTTATAAAAAAAATATCTGTCTTTTTGGAGTTAATTAACATAGTTCTGTGATATTGAAGGCCCTTTCTATTCTGGCTCAGATTGTTTCCTAAAAACTTTCTGTTTGAAATATCACTAAGTAAGAAGTCTAAGACCAAGTTCAACATTGGTGAGAGCACTCCTTCTTGTGGACATCCTTTGACATCCAGGCCTCTTAAATTGACACTTTCCACACTGATTTTTATTTTTCTCTTGGAGACCATGTTGTACGAGGGTTGTCTGAAAAGTTTCCGACCTAACAAAGATACTAGACATTTTTTCTTCAAATTAATTTTTATTTTTCTATATAGTCTCCTTGTAAGTCTATACACTTCTCCCAGCGAAGCTCCCATCTCTTCAACCCGTCCAAATAGTACTCGGCGTTTTTCTCTGCAAAATAGTTGTTTACGAAGGTGATGGTCGCCTTATTCGACTAAAATGCCTACCCTCCGAGCGCAACTTTTAGCTTAGGGAACAAAAAAAAGTCGCTTGGGGCTAGATCTGGTGAGTAAGGAGGGTGGTCAAGCAGTTCAAAACGTAATTCGTGGAGTTTCGCCACGTGTGAGACGGCGCATTGTCTTGGTGAAACAAAATTCTTTTTTTCTGCAAATGTGGCCGTTTTCCGCAATTTCTGCCTTCAGCTTGTCAAGTAATGATGCGTAGTATGTTCCTGTCTTGGTTTTTCCTTTTTGAAGATAATCAATTAAGATAACTCCCCAGAAAACAGTTGCCATCACTTTCCCAGCCGAAGGAACAACCTTTGCTTTTTTTGGAGCCGATTCCCCCTTCGCAGTCCATTGTTTTGACTGTGTTTTTGTTTCTGGATTATAATGGTGTATCCAAGTTTCATCTACAGTAATTAATCGGCGCCAAAACTCTGAGTTATATGGCCTAAACTGCGCCAACGGAGAGTTGGAAATATTCATTTGAACACGTTTTTGGTCCAAAGTGAGCAAACGCGGCATCCAACGCGCGGACAGCTTTCTCATGCCTAAATCTTGATATATGACAAACACGTTCTTTGGACATGTTTATAGCCTCTGCTATCTCTCTAAGTTTAATTCGACGGTTGTCTAGCACCATTTGGTGAACTTGAGCGATATTATCGTCAGTGGTTTCAGTTTTTGGACGTCCCGAACGTTCATCGTCACCCAATAAGCTGGTACGGCCACGTTTAAATTCAACAGCCCAAAATTTCACGGTGGTAAATGATGGTCGCCGTACACAGCGTCCAACTCGTCTTTGATTTGCGTAGACGTATTGCCTTTCAAAAACAAATATTTAATGACAGCTCGATACTCGATTTTTTCCATTTTCACTCAAATGATTGTCAAACAACAACTGCGCGTCCAAAATGGCTGAAATTTTAGTGGGTACCTTTCAAAGCATGCGCAAACACATTCCAACACTTTTGTTTACGAGTGCTGCCATCTTCATGTTCAGGTCGGAAACTTTTCAGACCACCCTCGTATGTCCATCTATTTATTGTTTGGGGATTATCCTTCTCGGCAATGGCATTGGTTATTTTGGAAAAGGTGGTTTTGTCGAACGCTTGTTCTATATCTATAAATCCACTCAAGTTGTTTTTCAGCGATCTTTATTATTTATTTATTTGGTGAATAAAATTAATAAATTTTTGTTTGTAGGAAACCGAAGAACTGGAACACAAGAAGCAGATGCTGCAAGACGAAATCCACGAGCTGCAACAGATGAAAGAAAATCTGGAATACCTGTTGGATTCGCACAAGGTGTCATCGCAGTGTCGCCTGAATACGCAGAGCCCTCCCGACATCAAACCCTACAACGGCCAAAACAACAACAATCAATATGCCCCAGATCGCGTCAAAACGGAATACATAGAACCGATGAACGATATCTTCCTCATACCTAGTCCAACGAAAAAGATCATGTTCTCAACAGTGCCAATATCGAAACCCACCCGACCGAATACCCTCAACGTAGGCGCCACAGCACCAAAATCAGTTTCCGATATCATCGGCGGACCGATCTCCACTCCTTCGTCCGGTTTGATGTTCAATTTCGAATCTCTAATGGGCGGCGGTACCGGACTGACCCCCGTGTCCGTGGCTACTCCTTTGGTGCCGTCTTGTAGCACGCAACAGAGAAATATTCCGGTTAGTATGGCAGATTTGGCCTCTCCCGACTGCGGGCCACCGAAGCTCGTCAGTCTATGAGGGCCGGAGTGTGTTGTGACCATTTTCGTTGTGTAATGTCCTGTTAAAAAAAGTCTTTCTGTTTGTCCTTTTAACAATTTTTTTTATCTGTTTCGGTCGGAGAGGAAAACTAAAATGCCAACAAAAATCTGTGATAAAACGTCGTTTTCTTTCTGTGATGATGAACCGCGCGAAAACTGTTCAATGGTAAGCAACAACTTTCGTGTTTGAAGGGGAAATTTTTATGTTTTTAAGTACTTAAACCAAAGAAAAGTGCAATTTATATTAATATGAATTAATAGTTAAAAGATTCAGGTTTTCTTTTACTTTGGGAGATCTATAAAAAGTTAACAACAATTTTGGATGTTCAAAGGTGAAAAATTATCATTCATAGCAATTATTCAAAAGAAAAATACAATTTCAGTTATTTGAATGAATAGCTACAATATTTTCCAAGTTATTTCCCACTAGTTAATACTTTAAGATGTTTAGAGTTGTTGTTTGGACAGCAAACAACAGTTTTGGATGTTCAAGAGTGAAAATTTTAATGTTTGTACTTAATCGAAATAAAAGTGACATTTCACTAGATTGAAAGTGGGTAATTACAAGGTTTTTAAATAATTTTCAGGTTTTACTTTTTCTTTGGGACGTTTGAAGTTTTTGTTTGAACTGTAAGGAACAATTTTTGATGTTTCAGGAAGAAAACGTAACGTTTAAAGTAGTTAATCCATTGAAAAGTTCAACTTTAATTGATTGTAAGAGATAGTCAAAAAATGTTTAATGTTCTCATGATTTTCTCTTACTGTTAAGTAGTTTAAAACATTCAAAGATGTTATTTGAACTATAAAGAACAGTTTTAGAGGTTCAAGGGTGAAAATGTATGATTTGGGGTAATCAATCTTCAATTTCAAATGAGATTCATTTCTTTAATCACAAGAAAAGTGTAATTTAAGTTGATTTCAAAAATAGTCCAGGTTTCCTTTTACTATTTAGTAGTTTAAGACAGTAAACAACAATCTTGTAGGTTCTAGAATGAAAAGTAATTAATTAAAGTTTAATTTCAGTTGATTTTATTAAATAGTTGCAAGATTTTCAGTACTTATCGGTTGTCGTTTTTACAATAAACAACCATTTTTAATGTCCAAGATTGAAAATTTATAATTTTTATTAGCTAATCCATTGAAAAGTGCAATTTTGGTTGATTCCATGAGTTAGGTATAACATTTTTCAGATTTTTTATCGCTGTTTAATACTTTGGGACGTCCAGATTTGTTGTTTACCATTTTTCTGTAATTATTGACTAAAGTTTTTATGTTTTGGAGAAGCAATTTGAACAGTAAGCAATAATTTAAACGTTCATCGATGAAAATTCAACGTTTCAAGTACTTAAACCAAAGAAAAGTGCAATTTTAATAAATTCGAACGAATATTCACAGGATTTTCCATGTTTGATGTCCCTAAAGTCAACTGAACAAATAAGATTTAAATAACTGTTGGCATTTTAGTTTTTCCCCGGACGAATGTATTGAATTTGTATATTTACGAAAAATATTTGTTATTTTAGGGATCTTAGCCGAAAACAATCAAAGTTGGACAAATATTTAAAAAAAAATTAAATCGAACGACCCTTCTCTCTCTCTATCAATCTCGTCCAACGCCATTTACCATGTTTAGTCGACCCGAACCTAAACCAAAAAACATAATTAAATTTATATTTATATTTATTGCTCTAATAAGATTTATTAAGTGTCATTTTTTTATTTTATATTTTAGTTTGTACGTTAATTTATTTTATATAAATAGTTTAATTTTCGTGGGCGAACATATTTATATTTTGCGATCCATTCAAAATGGAAGCGTTTTATTATTTTCTTTTCGTATTAAATTTATATGTAGAAAAACGGTGAAGGGGGGACGTGAAATAATTGATCTCTTTATAACGAAAAATGTATTTGACATACAGACATTCCTCGAGTCACTTAAACAGGCGTCTTATTTTGCTCTCGCACCCCCAGTACCGATACATTTTGTTGGATGAAAAAAATTTATATTATATTTGTTGTTTTAACCGCCAATTTTTGTATATATTTAAGTGCTAAACATGGACCAATATTACTAAGTGCTCAAAGAAATTCGTTATGCTGCAATCCGCAATCTATATGAATCTTGTTTCTATCACGGGTTGAAAATCACCAAAAAAAAAAAATAGTGGGTCGTTTTCGTCCCAACGGTACCAAGGTTGGGGGGTTGGAAGCTTTTTGTTTTATTTTATTTTTAATAACAATAACTTTAAGCTTAATTCTGTCATTGCAGGTGTCTAAATAACTAAGAATTATGCGCATTTAACTAATATTCAGTTTGGTCCAATTTCCTAGTTGTTTCACAAAAATTTGGCCGTTTTACGTTTAGATGAATTTCTTTTGATGTAAAATTATTACAAATGAATATCTATCACTGTTTTCTTGTTTCAAAAGTTTATGGAGCCTACCATATTAAAAGAAAACACTATTTGTTAACATTTCTCTGATCATTTGTGTGTGTATGATATACACACATATATTATAGGAGTGAAGAGGAAAAGCTGAAAGACAATGACCTGTTAGACCAGGGCTTGAAAAAATCAGCAACTCAGAGCTATCTTGACTAGTTCTTTGCTAAATGATTGAAAATAAGTTCAGAGAGGGACAAAAATTGGTAAAAATCAGCAACCATATAAATGTGACTCAACAGAAAGTCCAGTTAGTAGAATCAGCTTAAGAGTATATCTGACTTGTTATTTGGCTTAATTATTGAGCTAAAGTTCAGAGAGGGACTAAAGTTGGTAAAAATCAGCATCTGGGAGTGATTCTGAATAGTTCTTTGCTAAATGATTGAAAATAAGTTCAGAGAGGGATTAAAAGTTGATAAAAATCAGCAACCGTGTAAATGTGACTCGACAGAAAGTCCAAAGTTAGTAGAATCAGCTTCAGAGTATTTCTGACTTGTTATTTGGCTTAATTATTGAGCTCAAGTTCAGAGAGGGACTAAAGTTTGTAAAAATCAGCAGCTGGGAGTGATCCTGAATAGTTCTTTGCTAAATGATTGAGAATAAGTTCAGAAATGAACTAAAGTTGGTAAAAATTAGTAAATGAGCGATTGTGACTTGTCAGAAAGTCCAAATTTAGTAAAATCAGCATTTAGAGTGTTTCCTAATTGTTATTTGGCTTAATTATTGAACTCAAGTTCAGAGAGGATCTAAATATTAGTTAAAATCAGCAAATGTGTGATTGTAAGTCAGCATCTAAAAATAATCATGAATTGTTGTAGTAAATAGGGTCTAAGAGTAAAGAGTCCGGACTTTCTTCTAATATTAATTGAGAAAATTTTAAAAGGGGAACCAAATCTTTGGAGAAATCAGCAACTGGAGGATTCTGACTTAAAAAGGGTTGGTTGGTGAAAATCATCTGTTCCAGCACCACTAACTATGATTTGATTTACCTATCGATGCATTAAATTCTTTCATGTTTATTTATACAGTGTGCTTAACAGTTAAACCATTAAAAAAATACGTTTTTTTCTCAATAATAAGTAAAATTAAATTTTAAAGAGTAATTTCCATTCTCTCTTTCAGAAATTTGCTTTAATATCCTAATTCAATGAAAAAAAGTTTACTAATTTATTTTCTCTCAATGTAAAATGATTAAAAGATTAAAAATTTGGTAGTGGCAGTTCTTAATTTGCTTTTTTTCGTTTTAGATAGGACGGACTACGTCAAAAAGAGAAACCATCCCTCCCGATCGTAATTGTTTCTTTAACTTCGATTTTCAAAGTTGAAATTTTTTTTTGGTGATTTTCATTAAACTCTACATTTTTTTGTGATAGTAAATATGAAGTGATGTATTTTTGTTTTCGAGTAATATAATTATATTTTGCTATGAAACCATGAAATGCCTTTTTTTGTATAAATATATTAAATAAAAAAGATTCATAATATATATATTTTCAATTAGCAAAGATATTCCCTCCAATTTAAATTTTCTAAATGAATTTTAAGGATTTATATAGATATATACATATATATTTTTTGATATATAGGAGTGCTTCTCAAATAAAGCAAGTTTGTGTTATTAATTTATAAGAATTTTAAATGTTGAGTTGCAGAAAGCCTACTTAACATTAGACTCTGTGCGATAATTGAATTTGGAAAAATGTTAAGGGGACTTTTTATGACTATTATGTAATGATACGTTTATTTGTAAAATGGGGTTATTCGAGTGGCCGTTGTCGTTTACCAATAGAATTTTTTTGCAATAAAACGCTTCTCGAACAATCCCGTATCAATTTTCTTTTTTCTAAATAAAATATTAAATTTAATATATATATATTGATACTATATTTTTCAGTATAAATAGCAATATATTTAAAGGTTACATTTTTTGTAATCAGTCAATTTTATATATAAAAAATGTAGTTTTCGTCAAAGTTTTGTATTTATTTGCTGTAATTGCTAATAATAAGAAATACAATTACTATTTTCTAAACGTCTTTCCTTAATTTCCACCCTATAACTACTCCTCAGCACGCTCTATTAGATACTCTTCATTTTATGCAAAAGTTTGGGATTCCCTGTCGAAATCCTTCACACCGATTTTACTAAGAGGAAAACTAAGAGAGGACAACTGCAACAAATTGAGCAACTTTCTTCCATACTGAAGAGTGTTTAACAATGCCATACTTATTTTGCATTCCTAAGTAGTTCAAATGCACAACGAGTTTCTTATTGGTTGTCAAATTGTTAGAGAGACGTTAAAAGCTTTAGAGGCTTCAACAGTGTCAAAGAATCATCCAAGTCTTTTGTAATTGATAAAATTTCAACCCAAAGGAAATATGATACTCTGTAAAGCTTTCCTAATTGAAAAAATGTCATGTGCTCGTTCCCTATTGGGTTTTATCATTAATTTGATCTTGTTACAGTGAGTAGTTCAAATGCACATTGAATTACAGTGTCATAATTTTTCTCACATTGATCTAGAAGTGGTAAAAAATTATTTAAAGTCCTAACAGAGTCTCAAAAGCATTCAAGTATCTTATACTGGATAAAATTATAACTCAAAGTAAATATGACACTCTGTAAGCTTTTTTAATGGACAAAATGTCTTACACTTTACTACTTTGTTTTATATCTTCTTGAGCTTGTTACAGTGTAAGAGTAGTTCAAATGCACATCAAATTAAAGTCTCTTCAATATTTTACATTGTTTTAGAAATGTTTAAGTGGTTTGGATCCTTAACAATTGTCCAAGAAGCCGCCAAATTTCTTGTACAGGATAAAATTACACAAAGTTGTTTAAAGTCCTGAAAGTGTCTGAAAAGCATTCAAGTCTCTTGTACTGGATGAAATTATAACCCAAAGTAAATATGACACTCTGTAAGCTTTTTTAATGGACAAAGTGTCTGAAAAGCATTCAAGTCTCTTGTACTGGATGAAATTATAACCCAAAGTAAATATGACACTCTGTAAGCTTTTTTAATGGACAAAGTGTCTTACACACTACTTTGTTTTGTATCTTCTTGAGCTTGTTACAGTGTAAGAGTAGTTCAAATGCACATCAAATTAAAGTCTCTTCAATTTTTTACATTGTTTTAGAAATGTTTAAGTGGTTTGGATCCGTAAAAACTGTCCAAGAAGTCTCTTGTACATGATAAAACTACAAACCAAACTAAATATTAAATTTACTGTACTTACCTTACGCTGTGAAATCCAAGAACGATAATATCATTCTTGTGTGAAATCCATCTTACTAAGGGTGTGTTCGGGGTGCACGCTTTCGAGCTATGTAGCGCCAAGAGCCATATAACGCAAACGAGGAATAATACTAGATAGCGCCAAATGGCGCAAATAGCGTGCTCTCCGAACACACCCTAAGAATAATAAAAAACTAACGTTTGAAATAAACTTCACGTTTAATTAAAAATTAATTAGCTTTTATAGTGCAATGACATCTGTTTCGTTGTAGCACCTAATAATGAACTTACTACCGAAACCATAGGAACAAATTCGTCTTATGAATCTGATAATAATTTTCCAAATGATGATTTGATAGAAATCTTCATAGTTTAAAAAATTCCCTCTTCTTAAACAAACAAGTGGTCTAGCATTGGCTGAAATCCCAAATGTAGTTGTCTAACTTGATGTAAACATTCTTCTTCTACACGTCTAACCTAACTTTTGGTTATATTTAATTTCAATTTTAAAAGTAGTATTTGAAATGTTAACAATAATAAGTAAACAAATAATTAGTAAACACTTAGAAATAACAAAATTATTCCTAACTAAGTCGCAATTTACTCTTACCGTTAATACAGGAATATTAAACATTAGAAATTATGCCTCTGCACCAAAAAGATTTTACAAAAACACAGGAATATTACGAACAGATGATAAGTTTGAAATTAGTTTAGATGAACGAAGATTGAAGACTCCAAAGGGAAAGGTTTTTACAGTGGACAGTGAACCGTTGGCCTTAGCTGTGGCTGCAGAATGGAATGCACAAAAAGATAAGATCATACAAAGCTCGATGCACTTAACTACATTGTGTAATACTGCTTTAGATAATCCAAATAATCTAACAAAATACGATATTATTTCTTATATTGTTAACTACTTAGATACAGATACAATATTATACCAATCTAAGGATGAAGAAGATCTATTTAAATTACAAATACAAGAGTGGGATCCGATAATTGAATGGTTTAATCAGCTTTACAAGGTAAATTTAAAAAAGTGTATTCATATGGACCTTCCCTTGATAAGTGATCATGACAAGAACAGGTTAACTAAACATTTACTGTCCTACAATTTTAATTGTTTAAATGGTTTTATGTATGGAGTAGATACATTAAAGTCTGTAGTATTAACATTAGCTTGTACAGAAAAGTTTATAACTCCTCAAAAAGCAGTGCTACTTTCTCGTTTAGAAGAAGAATACCAAACAGGTCGTTGGGGTAGAGTAGAATGGGCTCATGATCTGAACCAACAAGATTTACAATCTAGGCTTTCGGCAGTAACTTTATTCATTTATTTTAATTCTCAGAATAACAATTTTCAATCTAAACAAATAAAATAGTAAATTTATATTTGTTTCTTTTATTAAAACATTTTTAATACTCAATTTTATTACCAAGGAACAAGTTCGACCATAACCAAGAAAAAACAATAAATAGATACGTTCTTGTTTAGCTTAACGAACGCGTTTGTAAAGACTTAGGATTTCTACTTTTTTAAAGGCTTGTGGCCTGAGTTGATAGGGCTATCCGGCCAGGTTTATTATATCGAATGTATTGACAGACGTCAATAAATGGTAAAAAAAATTGTTTTTCTCCTAAATGTCAAAGTAATACGAGAGGTTGTATCTGGTTATATTGGATGTCCTAGAACTTTGAAACTTTAATGGAGGTATCTATAGTTTTATTTTTTCGAATTTCATGTTTTTATTAAAATTTTCGTCATTGTTGTGTAGTGGTGTAAAAGTGGTACTTAAAAATATTTTTGACAATGTCTACATCGAAACCTTTCGAAGATGCTACTTTGCAAAATTCCTCTCAAATTATGAGGAATTCCGTTAATCTACCTATTATGTCCAACGGTAGAAGTGCTCCGTCATTACCTCCTAGACCTACAAATTCTTTCATAGGAAATTCAACTTACAATTCCTTCAACTCATGCCTACCATATTCTAGTAAGTAGATCATTGTTCCTCTTAATTTACTACCATAACAGTTATTCATCAGTTCACATCATTAATTCTTTTACGCATTTTTCAATTAATTTTAGGCAAAAATAGTTGCATTTATGTGTTTTTTATTGCTAACTATTTTGTCAACAAAATACATATAAAAATTTCTTCAATAAATGCTTAGTTCAATGTCAACATTTATCAGTATTTTTCCTATTAAAAAATATTACAAAACAATTTGGTTGTATAGATTTATGCAATATTATAAATTGGGAATTAAAAATTGTTTAACATAAACAGTTTAGATTATTTTTTTTACAAGCTTTATGAGATACGAGATTACTTATCCTTCTATGTTAAGCTAAACTTCTTATATTACTTTGCAATTATTTATTCTGATGTTTATCTGTACAAATATTAATTTAAGAAATTGCTTCTTTATAGATAACAATATTAATATGCAATATAAAAGTTAATAACTTATTTGAATTAACATAAAACAAAAGAAAGTGTTTTGTTAAGCTCTGTGTTGGCCTTTCATTTGATTGTGCATAAATATTTATAAAGAATATTTCTAAACTCAACAAATTGTATGAATTTTAAAATTTTAATGAATAATATAATATAATAATATTTGAATATTTAACGTTGCTGTTAATTCTAAGGTAAGTTTTTAATGTGAATAAACAAATTAGGATTGATTTAAACAATAAAACTGTTTCAATAAATGATTATTGTTATACTCATCCTCTTTTTAATTTTATGAAGTGTTAATAAGCATCTTTTACCACTTTCTTTGCCAAAACCTATGTCAAATTATTTTTTTAGGTCCTTACGGTAGCTACAACTCTTACAATTCTTACTCGCCCTACCGTAGCTCTCCCTATGGTTCTTACAACTCCTACGGGTCGTACGACAGTTACAATTCACTAGGAGGATATCCCAATCACGCTTTAAACGACCACGAACGAAGGTTCATTCAATACGCCGAAGAGAGTTCCAGAAACACCTTCGCCAGCGTCGAGAGCATCGTCAGAGCTTTCAACAGCATAGCAATGATGTTGGATAACACGTTCTTCGCGATGACCAGCAGCTTTAGAGCTGTATTAAGTGTCGCGGAAAATTTCGGTAGATTGAGAACTATGTTCGGCAACATTTGGTATTCCGTCAATATATTTAGATTTTTAAATTGGTTGTATAGGAAATTTTTGACGATGTTAGGATATAAATTGCCCAAGAGTAACGTTTCTATGGCTTGGTCGCAAGCTAAGACTGGAGCTGCTGCAACAGGAGGAGCATTACCTGCCGGAGGTGGTTCTAATTGGCCTACTATAGCGTTTTTGGGAGTGCTGGTGTCTGCTCCTTACATCATTAGCAAATTTTTGCCAAAATACGAAGGTAAGTCGCAACAAAGATTATTTTTTTTGTTTTTTATTTCAATCCAACAATTTCCACGTTTACAGGTCGCTTAGAAGTGCCTTAATCTTTTAAGTATCAAGTATCTTGTATTCCAATCCAAATTTTTGACATAATCAATCAACATGATAACATTATCAATTCATTTACTTAAGGACGTGTCAAACTTCTTTTGTAATAACACTGATAGGAAAATTGATATTTAAATGGGATATTATTTATTTAAAACGACATTTATCACACCTGATGTGATTCATGGAAATGTTTTAATTGGATGTTACTCTAAATACTTATCTAACACATTTTGGTGTCATACTATTTCTTTTATTGAATATTTCAAAAGAAAAAACTGTATACTTTATTCAAATGTAAACAAACATTTTATGTTCAACATAAAATTTGAGTTTATTTGCATTCCTGACAACTTATTATTCATATTTACTTACTTATAATGCAATCCATTTAAAATATTGATTTATTCAATTTCCAAATGTGGAGGCTAATTTATTTGAATTTTTTACACCCTGTATGAGAAATTGATCTAATCAGACATCAGAAACCTTGATAAATTTCATTATTGTACATATGTATTAGCAGATTTAATCTACAGGGTAAATCAAAAGTGAATATTTTAATTATTCATCTTCTTGTTTGTAATGTAAACATTTTAAATATTATTAATATTTTTTGTTTAGATAAAGGCGATCCTACCAATTGGAAACACCCGGGAGTTCGAGCTAAGGCAGTTTTCGATTTCATAGCCACATCTCCCAATGAGCTCACTATACAAACAAACGATTTGATACTGCTCGCACCGACTTATATCCAAGAAGAAATGAACCTCAAGAATTCGGGATGGGCGTTCGCAACTTGCAAGGGTAAATCGGGAGTGGTGCCATTAAATTACTTGGTGATAAGCAAGAATAGACCGATTTTGCAAACCAATAAGACCTCAGAACCGCCAGTGCCTAAAGAATTCCACAAGACTCATCAGAAGAGGGTCAGTTTTGGAGAAAATCAGGTAAATCATGTAGTTTCATGACATTGTTTTTCTCTAGGGAAATGGTCAAAAAGTACACTTAAAAGTAGGTAGTGATCAGAAGGATTCAAAAAGAACTGTGGTAAGTAATTGGAAAGAAAATGTAAATCAGGTTTTTAAATTGTTAAAAAGTTGAAAAAAATACTTTTCTTGGGATACAAACAGTTTTTTTTGCAAAAATTATTGTACCATGTCTAGAGAAGTTAAAGAAACAATTTGGCAACTTAACTAGAGAACTTTGACATCAACCAGTAAGTTGTCGAAAATGGAGACAAAAACACTGGTTTAGAAATGGTAAAAACTTACAGTTTAAGATAAAATTCTATTTCTGTACTTCAAGGCTTCATTCTAACTATCTTTTTCTGGGTTTGCCAATTTTAATCTCTTCAAAAATGGCGTGACAATGCCTAAAGAAATTTATCTGGTTACTTACCTATATACTCCAGAACTTGTCAGAGTGGAAATGAATGAAGAATTTGTTGGTAAAAATTGGGGCAGAAACGCCTTTCTTTGGACATGATCCTGATCTGGAACCCACAAACACTCATTAACTTAGCTGAAATAGATAAAATAAGTAAATATCAGAGTTTATATTTTCTATTAATTAAATCTAACAAAGTTTTTGATAGTGTGAAACGTTCAAAAATAATAGAAGACGTCTACATCCCGCTAAAATTGATGTCATGAAAACAATGGAACACGTTAAGCAAATCTGTATTATACAATATACAAGACAGTACCACCTATTTATAAAGTCAATAAAACATACTTTAATAAATCCCCACGTTGGGTGCCAAATATGCGAGCCTTGTATAATAGTTACGCACATCGTTTTGTTTCCATGGATAATTTTTTAGTTTTTGATTTAAAAAATAGTTGATTAATTAGGTTGTTGTAATAATAAAAGACAAAACTTTAATAAATTTTTACTGTACTGATTTATTCACCAGACTATTATTCCGATCAAGGAAACAACTGACAGAACGTCTTAACGTATTATTTGAACTATCTGCGTTACAGTGAAATTATTGAAAAATAGCAGAGTTGGTCTTAATTGTGGCTTTATTTTTTGGCGCCCTTGGCATCTGTCACTTTTGCCACCTCCTAGATGCTCTGAAAGTGCAACAGGGTGTTTAACTAATTTTTAGATTCTCTTTAAAACCTTATAAATACTTAGTACTATATGAACAAACAACGGCACACTAGTTTTTTTTATTTTAATTGCATACATAATTTTTATGACCAAAAATAAAAATTTTATATTGTACTTATTGAATATCGCGCCATTTCAAAAATTTCGTCACAGATGCTCGAAGCGAAGTTAGGTACAAGTTTAATGTCAAAATTGTCAAGTGTATGTCATAGGTTCACCCTTAGAACAAAAAAATACAGGAAGGAGTATATGCAAAATGACCTTGGGTCCAGAAAGAGCTTGCATAAATATGGCGGCCAATTGTCAATTTTAATTTCCGTTTCCATTGACGTACCGAAAAAAAATCATATCAAGTAAATTTATTGTACTAACCATTACTTTGTGGAAGTCCATCTTACGAAGAATAATAAAAAACTCTTGTTTTAACTCAACTTCTAAGTTTAATCAAACAAATTAGGTTTAAAATTACAATTACAGCTGTTTCACCATATAACTAGCAGATTGACATATTGAAGTTACTGACGATGCTAGTTATATAGCGAAACAGCTGTAATTGTAATTTTAAACCTAATTTGTTCAATTAAACTTAGAAGTTGAGTTAAAACAAGAGTTTTTTATTATTCTTCGCATTATATCAAGGTTTTTATTTTTAATAAAAATTTCAACCAATCAAGTGTATGAATACAATTAGTGTTCTAAATAATTTAGTATTTATAAGAACCGAATGATACGCCTATGCGTTCATTTTTGACATTTATATGCAAATATTGCTTTGACAGTATACTGTAAACATAAACAATGAGTCATACTAGGAGCCCAGCATCAGTGACGTATCTGTATTGCAGATTGCATAAAATCGTAAAAAATTTCTTGTTAATTTTTTGGCAAATTAAGCAAATAAAAAATAAAAATCATGCAATTATATGGAAAACAATTAAGTAAGTCTAATTAGAAACATAAAACAAATAGGGTCAAATTTGGAGTTAAACACCCTATTTTAAGTATCTTGGAGAGCAGATTTACAAGGAGGGACACAAATGAACGCTCCCCCTTAAAGGTAGCAAAATACTGGACAGTACAAGTTGGAACGTAATAGAAGCTGATTAGGAGAAAATGAAAAGGATATATGGTGGTTTTGGAGTTCAGGAAATCCTTGAAGGAGAGAATATTGTGAAGTTTCTTCACTGGTGTTCGAGAATATCCAGAAAATGGACGATTAAAGAACGACCGAGAAGAGAAAATCAATCTAAACTAATTTATAATTATAATTAATTTGGAGCTGCGAACCTCGCTTCGCTCGGCACGCAGAGATTCACTTATAATAATATCAAACTTAAACATAATTGAGTTATAATAAATGAATCCGGATAAAGTCGAAAACATTTTTTTATTAATTTTGGGTTCTTAGGTGTAAAAACAGGATTTAATGGATTTTGATTGGCCCAAACAGAAAAACCGGATGCGGCGAAATAATCGGACGTAGAAAAAATATGATTTCGTTTATTTGTAATTTTAATGTATTCGGTAAAAAATTCGGTTAGACAAAGTTACTAAAGATCTGAAGCTGATACGAGTCACTGGTTTACCTAATAGTTCGGTAATTGTTAGAGCATCACCACGTTGAGTTAGAATGGAAGTTGTACTAGGCAAAAATCTATAAACTTGTAATTTATCTTTTGCAGATATTTGAAAACGTAGATCTGGAGGATTATATAGTTAAAAATGAAAAAGAAACGAGTCAAGTAGTCACGAAACAGAAGAAACAACACGAACAACCAGAAGTACAAAAAGAAGAAAGGGAGAAAACCTAAAAGAGGGTAATCGCTTAGTTTGTAATTGTGTTAGGTACAATATTTAAAACGGTGTAAGTGTATGTGTGTAAAAGACTTATTTTTTAAAAAGAAAATCATTGAATTTAATTAAACGGTTAAAAGATGGACAAAAAAGTAAATATGAAAGCGGGTGGTGTCGGAACGGATCAAAAATCTACCCTTAGTTTTAAGACGTTTTATAAAATTTGGTTTACTACTTTTTATTCTTGGATTTTAAATGTATTTTGTTAACTTCTTAGTCACTTTACTTTAGTATGATTGATTTTAACGGTACATCTGCCGGTTTAAGGTTGAATTATGCGTAAAGAGACTGAAGAAAATCGATTAAGGATTAACGGACACAAACAGAACAATTTTTAGCTATCCGATTTGTTTATGTCGCGCCTTTTACACTTTTTTTCAATGAACGTTGTTAATTGTAAAAATTTTTATTCGTTAAATATACATTTTCATAAAACTTGACTTTACTTTTAATTATCTACCAGTTCCTACTTAAATCCTCAAGAGAAATTCCGTCAAACGGGGCTACTTTGACACATTTTCAGGACATTTTTCCATATAACGTCGTTGATTATTAACCTAATGTTGGTTAATAAAAAGTTTGAATTTAACTATAAAATGCATTGTAGCGCGTCGCAGTGTCAAAGAAACCCCAGTAATGGACGCAAAATCAAAAACCATTCCTCTAATTTTTTTTTTTCCGAGTTTTTTTGCTAAATAAACATTTATTTAAAGCACTTTTTACTAGCCATTACAAAAATAAGACATTTTAACTATATTGTAGTTCAAACAAAAAAAAACTGAAAAAGTGGAAAATTGTTTCCACCTGCACCCAGGATAAGGAAACTTAACAGTTTCTATACCAAGCTTGACCGTTTTCTATCAAAAAAACAACTACTTCCTGGGCTATATGCCCCAACGGACATTGAATTACATTCCAATAGAAAACGTGATGGCGACCGACTTCGTCGATACTTAAAACCATCTCTATCGATTTGCAAATTAACGGGAAGAACATTACTCGTAGACCGGTTTCGACATTATTGTGTCTCATCAGTATGTGACGTGTTTTCCGGACGTCACCGGTTTTCTGTTCTGGATCTGTATCGGACTTTATTTATTTATCCAAGAAAGGTCTGAATTAAGGAAACGCAAACGGTCGGTAAAAATAAATATTTATTCCTGGACTATATACATCGCTAAAACTTATCTAATGAAAACAACTATTTACAATATGTACAAATACTTTACAGTGACAGAAAGAACGTAACGAACCTTCTACGGTATACTAATTAACACGCCCCGCGGTATCGGAGTGCAATTACAACGGATCCCGGACTCTGTGGACTACGGTCCTAGTCGGGGATAAAACAGGACAGGAAGGGACGGGTCGGTATCGGAGGACGGCGGTCAGTCAATCCTCGATCTAGAACACCGTCGTTTCGTTTAGCTCAACACGCTAGAAACGAAACGTTCGTGCTTCCACGATCCGGCGGAATTGACGCAGGACTTTCTACCTTCGCTTGTTGCCCAGCTCAGCACGCTGTAGGCGAAGCGTTCGTAGTACGGATACGTTCTTGCCTTGAACGTCTCACCCAGCTCAACACGCTGAAGGTAAGTCGTTCCTAAGGAAGAAGCCAGTCAGGTGTTCACTCAGCTCAGCACGCTGGAAGCTACTAGCCTGGTTGACGATCCGTAGGAAAGTGTCTTTTCTGTGCTAGCGGACGTGAATTTATACAGCTCTCGGAGAGTGGGGCGATCACGTTTACTGGGGATAGGTATGGGGAATCAAATGTATGGGTGCGCCGACGAGGCAGCGCGTACGGTTCGTTACATCCCCCTACATAGCAAAAGAAAAATTTATTTTTCTTAATTAGATTTATTACAAAACGGTAAAAAAATACAAAAGAAACATTGACATTTTTATTGGTCCTTGTTCGGTAGTGGCGTTATCCCGTTTATCTGCACACGGGTGGTTGACCCATCCTTGTTTCTGGTCCGGAACTTCCTCTTTGTGCGGGCCGGAATGGACTTCGGGATTACTTCTTCGGAGACTCCGGCAAGCAGAAACGGTATATTTCTGCCCGGTGTGGGTGG